>VYZQ01059183.1:13837-28768 GCA_013400655.1 Mystacornis crossleyi
TTATTCTATCTCGTATGAGCCTTCACACCTGACTGAATTTCATGCAGTGACTTTACAGAGAGCAAAGTTCTGGCCTCTTAAGGCAGTGGAAATGTTCCTGAAAATTTCAGAGCCATCAGAAGTAGCCTTGCAAAGAGTATGTGCAAGAAAATCTTCCTTCCAGGAGTTGTGACAGCTATGTATAGATGCCATGTCCATCCTCCAACAAACACAATGCTGGAAGAACTTCAGGGAGCTTGGAAAAGTAAGAGATAGTGAGCTGCACCCCCAAGGAATTCTGGTTACCTGCTCCAACTGTTTCAGATCTGCCTTGGTCATGCTCTACCTTTGCTGAGTGCATCAAGCTTGGCCCTGCACGTTCCAGGAGGGAAATACCAGGTAACTGAAATACCAATTACATATTCATCTGTAGAAATAAACCAAGTGTTTCTCTTTAATGGCTGTTACTGGTCATGAACATGTGTATGGAAGGCTATAAGGAGGACTCATCCTAAACCTTACTCTGCTGTCCCCTGCTGTGCTAAGCCAGCAGGAATGTTCCCCTGGGAAGCATCGAGGTGCATATGTCTGGATATCTATATGTATCCAAGGGTCAAACTCAAGCTTTGATCTTACTACTCCTTCACCTCAGCCCTGTAAGGGAGGCAGGAAAGTGTGGCAGCAAGAGGATCAACCCCTGGGCACCAGAGTTACAATGCCATTCCCATTACCCCTCTGCATTGACTATATCCCTGGTGATGAAGCCAAAACTGTGACCACCACTTTTGAGGTCATACCAAGGTGTCTCAGATATACACCAATATTTGCTTCCCCTTTTCCCGATACTGTTAGCAAGCACTTTCCAAGCTCTGTAAAAAAGAGGTCACCTATTCAGTAGACAAAGGTCCATTTGTATTGATTTTCACTGAAAAAGAGAAGCTAATTCATCTATGTGCAAAGAACTAGCTCTTGTGCCAACCTAAGTACCGTTGAAGTGTTGTAAGGAATTTACAATGCTTGGCTGAGCCATTAATTTTTATGCTCAGTTTCAGACCAAAGCTGCTTGAAATAGCTACATTGCAAATGCCTGAGAATCCATTTTTGTACTGGAGGTATCTCCTTTGCTTTAATCTAATCATTCCTTATGGTACCAATGTAAAACCTTTACCACCTTTATCTGTGGTCTTGGAGATAAAATAAATCTTTCTGTAAAAATTTTCTTCTGAGCCTGTGCTTCTGGAGAAAAACATAAGTACCATTAAAACATTTGTGAGAATTCAAGGGAGATTTTTATGAGGAGAGAGCCTGTTGCCAAGACCCTTAAGCTCAGAATATGCTGTAGTTGAGCACTGCTAAACTAGCACACAGATAGTGGAAGGTAGTAGAAAGTTTTCCTCACGTTCAGAAACTGGTTGATGAATTATTTCACTTGGAGACATCGGCAAAGTCCATAGAGCCTAGAAGAGACTTATACCTCCCAGCAATAGATGTGCCATACCCATTGAGTTTTCGTATCTACAGCTCCAAGAAAGAAAAATACAAGACAAAATATTCGTGTTCGTATCAACAGCCTAATCAGGGATTTAAAAGTTTATGTACCTTCTGTAGAGCCCTGAAAGTTGCTGCTGATGGTCTCTTTAACACCTAGTGGTCCCAAACAGCAATTGAGATTGGTGAGGTGGTTGCCCATGACATGAGAACTGCTCAAGGATAAGCTGGTAAAGACTAAAAATACTTAGAATCATTTGCCACGTTTTAAATTTCTGAATTCTAATGATAAGTTCTTTATTTTTTGTTTTATGTTTTTAGATTGTTATATGATAACTCATGATAGCACCCATACAATTGTACGACATTGTTCTTCAGCTTTAATTCTGTGGTAAATTATGTTTTCCTTTGTTGTTGATATTGTCTTGTTGACCTCGAGTTATCTTTCTATGAAAAAATATTCAGAGAAATATCTAAGAATTTTTTTTTCTAGTAGCCAATGCTTATTTCAAAGTATGGCTGTCAAAGTTTTAATGTGACAAGACAAGAGGAACTTTGAACATAAACATATAATAAATGCTTAACTGTTTCTTGCTAGTAACAGTTGCAGTTCTAATACAAAAGCACACCAGTGAGACAACAGAATACTATTCAAACTTCTGCTGCCCTGCTGTACGTTAAAATACGACACAAAATACATATTATAGTGCAATGACATGATACAAGAAAAAAGAGAATTTCAAAAAATAACATTATTTTAGGGTTTTTTTTCCTGATCTCATATCATACTGAATAAATACTAAAAAGGGAAAGAGAAAAAACACATCTTAATGAAAATTGCATCCTAAACAGAATTTTAGCATTTGTTAAAGGTTACTGAATGCTTTGGCAAAAGTGTGGAAAACTCTTCCATTACCAATTCTTGGACCAGTAGTTTGCAATTGTAATGACCATACCCAGGGAAGGGCTCTGAACTGCTGCTTAAGGCCCATTTGCTGCTTCAATTTAACTCCTTAAAACACTTTGTAGAGGAGCCTACAGGTCCCAGATCACTGTTTCCTTGCTTCCCGTGGCTGGGCGAGGAAGCACAACTCCCCTCTTTTTACCTGAGGGCGTTGTAACAGTAAGTCCTGGGCTCTCACTCCCAAGCAGGGGCAAGTTCCTGCTCGGAGGGGAGTCAGAAGTGCCTGCGAGAGGTTTCTTTTGCAGGGGTTGAGAGTGTCAGAAAACAAAGGTATCAGAAAGCAAAACTGCAACAGGAACAAAGCTTCTGGAATTCAGTTCTGACTGAAAAAGACTTGAAAGTGAGATTAAACATTGCCTTTTCTTGTGTTTCTCTGGGCTTAATAAATAATTTTTGAGGAAAGTGAACAGAATCACTGAAATAGTGACTCCACTACTCCTTTTCCTCCTGACATGAAGGAGCCCCTCATTTTTTGCTGACGTTTCAGATTAAAGAGAATCGATGTCTTTTATGGTTGAAATAAAAAAATTGTTTCCCTATAGGATCCCTCCTAATTGAGCACCTCTATACAAACAAAAGGGACCTGGATTTTGTTTTAGCCTTGTAAATAAGAAGCCTTGGATGTGATCCAGCCATTCACTGAGGGAGTCAAATAATTGACAGTCTGGTCACAGCTGGCAGCCACACCAGTTGGGTTCCAAAATACGAGGGGAGGAGGGAGAACAGGTATAAAATATGTGCCTTTTATGGGATAGGTTCTCACTAAAACAACATACTAATTCTTCAGCTGCAAATCTTAGAACTCTGTGGCGAAAAGACATAACTCTCTTTATAGTGCTAATTCCTGCCTAATGCTGCCGTTTCAGTAGAGACATCTCAAAGTAAAACTCTGTGGCAGAGGTTGTTGATTTTTACTTTTAGCCAGATGGCAGAATCTGATCCTTACCCACTTAGATTTTTACTCCTAGTAATGCCTATTTTGACCAAATACCTTAGCATTAAACTCTTGAGTCTGCAAATGGAAGTCTAAAATTTAGAAATGGACTGACAAACTGAATGTTAAAATGACAATGGCCAGGAAGTGCACAAGACCTTTAAAGAGTGTGAATTTAGTTTCCCCAGCAA
Organism: Mystacornis crossleyi; assembly: GCA_013400655.1. NCBI lineage: Eukaryota > Metazoa > Chordata > Aves > Passeriformes > Timaliidae > Mystacornis > Mystacornis crossleyi. Next base: position 17,394 of record VYZQ01059183.1, read on the forward strand.
GTATTCTGATGAGCCTCATCTTTCTCTCCTCACATTTCCTTAAATTCATGCAAATCTTTGAGATGCCCACTGTGCTGTCTGCCTAGTCGGAGCACTTCCTGAGTTGCATTAATAATATTTGGCTTGGCACCAAATAACCTTGAAAGGGTTATGAGTGGAGTTAAAAAGCATTCAGAAGCTTTTATCAGGTGTAGTTGCAGGGTTTATTTTAAAGTAAATGCTTAATATAGTTTCTGTTTCAAAGAGTCTTATTGTGTGCTGGTTTTATTCAGTATGTAATAGTCAAGTCTTGCAACTTCTAAACTTCTTTCAGATGTTCATAAATGGTCTTACAGAATCTTTTTGTGCTTTTTAAACAAATGTATCCATTCGGAAGATAAATGTACTAGATCTGCTGATATTCAGTGGAATGCTTCAGTCTGGCTTTGTTTTGTACATACAAAAGTTTGTGTCTGGCCTTTTTCACTGTCATTTTTCCTCCATCTGCTTGAGCCTAGATTATAACGTCCCCACATGAATGTACACCAAAAAACTTTAAAGAGATACAACCTATAAGTTCCATTATTATAAGAGGAGTTGGTCTGTAAAAAATTTGAACCAGGGATAGTAAGAAACAAGCATCATTTCGGGTACTGCCTCCTCCTTTGGATTTCTCCTGTCTATTTTTATAGTGATATGAATACATTTTGCTTTTTAAAAAATTTATCTTGCTTTTGCTTAAAAGTCTCACCACACTTTGGATGTATGTGAATGATAAGGCAAATCCACAAGATGGGATTTGGGGGTTGAAATGAGAAGAGAAAAAAATGTTATGTATTATTAACAGTACCCAGAGGTCTGTCACATTTACAAACTAATGCAAAAGACGAGAGAACTGTGCTTTTTTTCTCATCTTCCTAGTCTAATAACTTAATTCATGAGCTGTACAGTAATTGCACAGGTTTTGATAATTAAATATCTCATCCTGTTTCACATTAAATTTCTGGAAGAAGTCTGAGAGTGGAGAGAAATTTATGGATTTCAGATTAAATGAAAGATTTAACCTAAAATAAAGATCTATCCACAATGAAAAAAAAATTGTTTAGTCCTTGCAAATGTTGGAGAGACTAGTTATAGTACTGAAACTGTAAAACAGAAAAATAGTGGGTGATAGAAAGGCCAGAATAGGGCTGTCAAATTTTAAATTTTAACATATGGACTGCTCACTCCCTGCTCTGGTTGCTAGTCATTCCCAGATGGTGTCTTTAGTGAATGATGGGGAGGGGAAAGGAGCAGGTGGCAATGGCAATTTTTTGGGTTGGTTTGTTGGGTTGGTTTTTTTTTTACATATATCTGCTTACAATTCTGTGTTCTATTAAAAAAAATTTTAAAAAGAAAAAAATACAGTAAGTGTGGGAAAAGGTAATACATAACTCAGCATCTAAGGCTGAAATTAAGGAAATCCTATTGTTGTGGGCTGATGAGTCAGGATCAGGATTTGGATCCAGATCTGAGCTCCCCCCTAAGTAATAATAATAGCTTTCATGCAGGGCCTTGTTCAGCCCCTGTCATGGCTTGGCCCAGCAACTGCAGGAAGAAACTGCCCTCCAGAATGGGGTTAGCTTCTCCTTGGGTGCACAGAGCATAAAATCTCTCCAACACGTGCTCAAAGAGAGGTTTGCATACATGTTTAAATGTGTTTGTCTGGATGGAAACCATATGCCAAAGACATGGGGCTTGCGGGTTTAGTGCTGAACAATGAGTTTATGATGTCAGGGATGATATTGATCTCTTTAAGCCTAAAGAATTTTTTTGCAAGAGGTTTCTTCTTATGAGAAACATCCTTAGCTTCTCTTTGTTAACTCTTCGTTGGCAGCTACAGCTGGAGCGTGCAGTGTCCTGATTTAGAGAGTGATTGTACTTCCAGGTGCTGACTCCAGGCTTTTCCTTACAGTGAGCCCAGCTGCTCCTTCAAATCTGGCAGTAAGAGCTCCTACTCCACAGAACATGTCTCCACTGTTTCTTCTCATTGTTCCTTTGTGTCTAGCCATGTCATTAGTTTGCTGGGTTTTTCTAGAATATACGTAACATTTCTTAATATGCTATAATGAACATAAATTATGGTTATATTTCCTTATCATTTTCAGTAACTCCTTGCTGTTTTTCTCAGTCTTTCCAGCCTAAAAAGTTGAGAATATGATAACTAAAAAAGAAAAAAGGAAGAAAATTACTTGTGTGTCTCTGCTTCAGGCATAGCCTCTTGGTATGCAAAACCTAATAAACGCATGAACCTGATCAGTACTTCTTTTGTTATTGTCACAAATCCTGGATGCCATGGCTGCCTTTAATCTTTCAGCTTTGAGAGTAAAATCTCTCACCTAAATCAAAGCTGAGGAGAACAGTATGGCCTTAAGAGGCAGCTCATAATGGAGAGAGCTAAATTTCTACTAAAATCTCATCGCACTTAAAGTGTTTCTATTTTGCAATTTTGAACAAGACACAATGGCACAATTAAAAATGTCAACATGAAGCTCAGAGCTTTGCAAAAACCAGCATTGCATAATATACATCATGATCATTCTAAATCACTACCACGCTGTGGATAAAAGCTCTACCTATTCTGAATCCAAGGCAACTTAGAGGAGTATTGATTTTCCCTTTACTGAGAAATGAGAATCACATATTAGGAGCGAAAGCTGCAGACACAATATAATGACCTTTCTCCTTGGCTTCTCTTTTCTAACACAAATGGAATAATTTTCATGGTGAGAGTGGATATTAAACAGTATATCTTGTAGCAATGGGTTTGCAGCAGTCTGTGCTTGTTTTATCCAATTAGCATACTTACCACAAGAGCAAAAAAAAAGAGTAGATACAGCTTTTAATTTCTGGAGATACCAGTTCCATCCAGAAAAACATTTAAAAGGCTCCAGCTGGAGGTCTATTCCATCTGTCTCAGTGCTGGAGGGAGGAGGGGTGCTTTCTTCCTGAAATTTTAATGCTGATGCACAATTTAGAGTAAACAGGTAATTTCACTGAGAGCAGAGGACCTTGGCTGACCTCTGGCTTATCCTATGCATGTTTTTCGTAGCACAGTCCCACACATACTTATCTGTTAAATGGTGTTTCAGGTCACAGACATCTCAGTATTCTATTTACTGCTTTAATTATATAGAATTTAAAACAAACTTATCAATACCTGACACATTACCTATAGGGAAAATATCCTCACCATGAAACAGCACAAGAGCCATACTTAACCCACCTCAAACAAAAGCTGGTTTCCAACACAGCCATTAACGGCAGATTTTAACACCTGCTGTGTTTCCATCTCACCACCTTTTGTGAGTGTGTGAAACAATGACTTAAAGCTGCATGGGCTTCCAACTTTTTGATGTTTATTTCCTTTCCCCCTGGTTTAAACCAACTGCAACTTCCCCCTAAGCTGCTCCTGAGTCAGCAGTGTGTGTGCATGTGTGAGTGTGTGTGAAATTACATCCTTGACCTGCTTTCTCTGGCTGCTGGGGAAAAATATGGTGGTATTCTCATGGTGGAATATTTGAAATGTAACTCAGTGCAGCCATGCTCTTAGTCCAGCTGCAAGTGAGAGCTGTGGACCATCAACAAGAGAAATAAAAATGCATGCCTGAAACCTGGAAGCATCACAAACTATTTGGCCCTTAACTGCTGTGCTGTTTATACATTTATAAGCAAGATCATGGCTTTGAAAACCCAGGAGATGCCTGGCAATGCACAGCGGTGGCAAAAACACACAGTGGCTGGCAGTTTGAATTAATTTGAATGAGTTGATTTTGAATTCCTTCTTGGTGTCTTCAGTGCTTCAGACAGCATCCCTTTTTTATAAGGAGGATAAATACGCAGGGAAAATCAATATCTGGTACCTTTGAACAAGGAATTTCATTAGAATGGAAAAAAGAAATCAATTTTGAGCAATTTTGTAATTCTGTTCTACTCTTTCCTGTGCTGAAGAGATTTTGACTGTGATCTAGGCTTCCTACTACAGACCTGGTCATTGTCCAGAACAGAGGAGCAGTCAGTTCTGAGCAACTTGTTCTTCTGGATTATCAGAACATGACCCTGCAAGTTCCTGCTCAGGCCAAGAAGAGTTTTCACTCTCTAAACACTGTGGTCCTTTACCAGGTACTCTACAGTGGTTTAGCAACCCAAGTGAGCTGAGGAGCATCTGGGAAGTGTCTTGGCATCAGCCAAGCCTTGACACTGTGCAACATGCACTCATTTTTCTGCTGTTTAGAAATTAATTTTCTGGGTCAGCTTTATTAATATATCCCACTTTCAGACAGGCTAATTTATAAGAAGTCAGAGATCAGAAAACTGCAGAGTTCCTGGACATTCAGGGGTTTATTTGAGGCACAAGTATGTTCCATCTGCAGCTGACAAGGCTCTGGAATGCCTAGAGGACATGAATTCACTTAAGACTAACATTTAATTACAATATCTCAAGTGAGTTCAACTTCCTTGTCTTTTGGGGCATGCAGATTTCTATTAACCTATGTTACTTTTCTAATTTATTATCTATGAGTGAATTTTCTCACTTACTATATATGATATAGGTCATGAGTTTGATGTGAAATGCCCGAAGTACAATAAAGTTTGCAATTTGCACAAACTGTCACCCCTAATCTGTCTAAAGTGTTATGTCAGGAAAGATGGTTTCCTTTCTCCATGATTTGGTATCTGGAGCTAGTAAAAATAAACATATAAAAATCTAGAGAATATACACAGCAATCAGTAAAATATGACTAAATAAGTATGGGTTTTTTTCTCTGTATAATTTCTTCAAGAGTCTAGTATATAATAGACTGGGAGGTTCATGATTCTTGTTCAACTTCCCAGTGATGTTATTTGCTTTCATATATTGAAACAGCTGCATGTTTGTAAAAAACATAGTAAATTAGAAATGGAAATATGGCCACTAAACTTTTCAGATTATTCCATCTGTGTTGTGTGACTGCGCTTGGTAACTCTTGCTCCAAAATTGCCTTGCTCTGTTTTCCTTTCCCAAATGAATGTTTTGGTGGTTCCATTACCCAGCCCACAGATACCTGAGGGTTTTTTTAGAATGAAAACTGAAAAAAAAGATGAATGAATGCTGAAAGAAAGGCATCCACTAGCCCAAAGCAGCCAATTAGGAATCTAAAGTAGCAATAAAAGCAGATTGCAGAGAAATCTAAGGCTGAGAAATGTTTATGGAAAGAACAGCCTGAGTGTAACTAATGGAATCCACAGAAAGCAGTGATTATTCTCTCAACTGGAAGAAGAATTAGGAAGGACAGCTTTATCTACAAAATTATTTGGGAAAAGCTTTTGAAAAAGCTCATCATGAAGGGGAGCCTAAAAGAAAAAGGAAAAGAAGTGTGGGGAGTGGAAACACAGGTTCAGAACACAAAGATTTTACCAAAAAGATCCCATGGGACGGCAGTAACATGTTGAACATGAGAGGTTATGGGAGAACTTGTGAAAGAACCTCTAGCTGGGGGCTGGAGTGGGAGCCAAGCTGCAAAGGGCTGGCTGACTGAAGCAGTAAAGCCAAGGAAAGAGCCTTGGGGCCAGATCAGCAGGGGAGGAATGGAGCTGCTGCTGCCTCATCACCTGGGCCTGTGGTACAGACTCTCAGGAGGGAATTTCCCTTTGGCTTCAAGCAGAATATAGCATTACCCTCTGATCCTGGAGAGACTGGGCATGCCCCTTGCAGTGGAAGCCAAGGCGATGAACATACTGCTGACATGGAATAAATTTAGTTTCATCTTAATTGCAACTTCAGCCATGGTTTTTAAGGGATTTTCTTGGGGTTTCTTTGTCTGCCGCCATCTGATGATTATCACTTTCGAGCCTTAAGAATCACATTAGTTACAAATGTAATTTGTCCCTAATGATCTATTTGTGTATTTCGGTGCCTTTTAATCCTGTTACCAGGAGATTGTATTGCTTAATAGAGAAAGGTAAATATAAATGAGAGCGCAGACTACTGTTATAGCCATCAAGATGAAAATTAAAATTTTTTCATATTTCACAGCACAAGCAGGGTAGCCGAGGTCACAAGAAACTCACCTTCTGACCCTATATAATCTACAGTTGCAGTGTGTGTCATTTGGGGCTTGATTATTCATCTGATATATCTTGTGTATGTAATTGGTAGAAGAGCAAACATGGTATTATTCCTTGGTCTTTCTAAGCATGGTAGTCCCTGTGCTCCTTTGGTGCCGCAATATTTGAACAACCAATATTAGAAATAGTCTCTATTTTGTTCTCTCTAGGACAAAATCCTGGTTCTTTATTTAATCTTCATTGTTCTTGTTCCATTAGGACATCCATCACTTGTTAGTCCTTCCAGGAGCAGCTTCACACTGCATCCATCAGTTACATTTCCCATTTTAGTATTTTCTGTCAATACAACACAATAGTACTGAGGTATATCATAGGCAGTTTTACATTGTAGAGATAACAAATTTAATTCAAGATAATAAGCTCCCACTAAATGTTTGGAAAACCAAGCCTGCCTGAAGCACAGGGCATATTAGAATTTCCAAAACATACAGCTTTTGTCTGACAAGCTGCAGATAAGAGTAAGATATACATTTTCTAGAAAGTGCGGAGTCCTTGGAATGATATAAAAGGTAGTTTTCTGCTATTTTTGGACAAGCAATGAAGCAGCCTTTAGTCTGTCATTACTGGATGCTTTTGAAGATTGTACTTACATTGCCATTAACAGCATAAGATGTGGAGTGATGGATAATTTGTTGTGGTTAAAGCTGAGTGTGGTTATGCTTACAGTAATCAAGTGAGTGTCATCCGTTTTGAGGAAAAGCATAACACTTGGGGTTTTTTAATTAAGGTATGAGGATGAGTGTTTGTACTTATCTTACTTTAAATAGCAGAACATGAGATACCTGCAGATAATTTGTTACTGTTGTTAAAAGTGATAACCTTTACCATAAAGGAATATTTTACAGCATCCCCCTTATTTCATCGTGAAAAATTCTGAAGTGTTTTTGTTTTTCTCACAATTTGAGCACTTGTGAAGCCACACAGATGGGTGATACAGGCAATCCAGTAGAAGTCACGAAAAGACAAAAATTTTCTGGGAACTGAGAAGGAAGCATCACATCTGCTTCCTGGGGTTGGAATGATATTGCACAGACAACCTTGGGGTTCCTGGTTTTTTCCACAGACTTTTAAGTCTGTGGCATAGTAATCCCTCTATGTATTTCTAAACATAATTCCTTGTACTTTTCAGACCCGACAAAAAGTAAACAAAATTGTTTATTTTTGAACCTTAGTGATCTCCATGCCTGTTTTCAACTAGGCAGAGGCTTTTAGACTCATTGTTCACTGTGCTACTACTCATGGAGCCATCAAAATGTACTTTACACAGAATGTGTTCTTCAGTTTAGCAATTCAGTTCCAGAACTGCAGACCCTTCCTCCTCTGCTTTATGTTCCCTTTTGCAGAAGTTTTCCCTCTGTTACAACTCTTGTTTCTGTCCTGTCCCTCTTTCCCGTGTCTTATGGGAGTGACCTTTGCTCTTCTTCCTGTCCTGCCCCTTCTCTCATGTTTGGATTTGCTCCCTATCCGGTGCCCAAGGGCTGTCCTCGATCCCCAGGGAGACTGAAGCTGGCCTAAGCGAGGTGGAATCTTTGTAGAATCTGCAAAAAACACCAAAGGTGGTGCTTTATCCTTGCTTAGATCTCTCATTCCGACCTGTCTGCTTGGACAAGCCCACGGAGCACTGGGCAGCAGTTGGTTGCTCTGCCTTCAGTGAGTGCCACTTGTCCCTTGTGCAGAAGCACGTCAGTGTTCCCTGCTGCTCCTTCTCTTCATCGTATCTGCTTACTGCCCCTCATCACTAAGTTAATTATGAACTCTCTTGGGCACAAAAAGTCTCTTTGTTGTGTAGGGCCTGGCAGAAGCAGCACAGCAGCAACAGGGATGATGATAGTCTTTTAAAATGCATGCCATCAGCACAAATATGTAATCTTAAAATCCAAGGGATAAGAAATGCAGGAATGGAGCTTTGGAGCAGGTTGTTACATGTCATATGACACCTCATCAATTTCTGAAACCCACCTTCCCCAAGGTATTCACCCAAATCATCTTTCAGTCCGGTCCTTCAGTATCTTCAAGAGGACTGAGGGCTGGAAGTCATCCCAAAGCACTCCCACAGATCTGTAACTATGTTAAAATGAACCTACTCCCTGTTGTTGTCCATGTAGTCCCTAAGCATCCATAGAAACATGGAGTATAAAAAGCTGGACTGCTCAGATGATTCTGTTTTCTTTGCAATTGCAAAAAGCAGTTGATGAAATCTGGCTTTTCAGAAGTAGTGGGAGTATCTATAGATAAGTCTCAGCCTCTTTTAAATTTGTCTTTTTTTTCACTGATAACCACATTTATAATAAATAGATTTGAAATATCATTTTCTATTTTCATCAAAACAAATTAAGAAGAGCTGGCTTCAACAATCATTATTTTAGATTCAATAAAATAATTGAATTTTGAAACTTCCTACTCTCACTTTCCATTCTTCTAGGTATTTTAATCATTTCTCTGTGTTGTACTCCCTGAGGACCAATTATATTCTGGTGAAGCTGGATAACCAATATTGTGAATAGTAGCTTATTTACTCTTGGGGTTTAGTGCTGTTCCTGTATCGAGCATGCAGACATGCACACACAGAATCAGTCACAGTTCTTCATGATTTATTTTCGTTGTATTAATTACATTCAAAAGCATGCTGCCAATCAAATTGCTATAAATTTTTATGGCTGTAGGTTTTAGAAACTCTATGTGCAGTGACTCAGATGACTTAAAATACATTTGACACTTAACTTGTGGCAAAACAGCAAATGCAAACAGTCAAGCTTTTATTTAGTATTGCTCTCAGGGAACTCCAACTTTTTTATACATTGCAAAGTTATACAGCATAAACACATTGGGAAAAGTTACATATATATCTGCGGTTTTAAGTATCAGTTTCAATTAGGTATTAAAGACCACATCTTTCTCAGATTCTTCATTCTTGTATATACTGTGATTTCTACAGCAGATGAAGGGCATGAAGCTGGGGGGGAAAGAAAGGTGAGATGCACTTACAAGGCAGAATTTTATCAGTGTAATTAAATTTTCTTTTAAGCACCTTATTTTTTTCTGGAATTATGTTCCATCCCAAAACTTGCATCTACCTTGAACATAGCAGTTTTGCAGCATGGCTCGAGCTTAAGGCAATACACCACTCATTTCCTGTTTTCTTGGAAGGGGGCTGTGTTTTTGTGAGGGGGGTTTTCTTTTTGAAAATTAAAGTCAATTATATTTAGATAGGCCCTCACCTGTCCAGACATATATGGGTTATGAAAATAATAAAGAAGTTTTATCCAATAGTTCAGCACAAATGGGTAAGCAGCAAGAATCAAAGAGTTTGGGCTTCATATGTGTACTTTATTTGTGGAGCAGAAACTACTCTGGGAACAGAAATGACAAGGGTTTTTTTAAAACTCACCAAGTTGCTTTCCATCATTTATCATCAGCCCTGGTGAACCACAGAGGTCCAGATTACTGGCAGCTGGCCAGTATGATGTCTATCCACAAGGAGGATCTGGGAAACTCCAAGCCTGCCAGCCTGACCGGCGTGCCTGGCAAGATTATTGAATAGATCATCTTGAGTGCAATCACACGGCACCTACAGGATGGCCAAGGGATCAGACCCAGTCAGCATGAGTTTAGGAGGGGCAGGTCCTGCCTGACCAACCTGCTCTCCTTTTATGACCAGATGACCCACCTGGTGGATGAGAGGAAGGCTGTGGATGTGTCTACCTGGACTTAAACAAAGCCTTCGACAGCATACTGCTGGAAAAGCTGTCAGCCCATGGCTTGGACAGGTGCACTCTTCACTGTGTCAAGAACTGGCTGCATGGCCAGGCCCAAAGAGTGGTGGTGAGTGGTGCCACGTCCAGTTGGTGGTCAGTCACTGACCGCAGGGGTCAGTGCTGGAACCAGTCCTGTTTAATATCTTCATTGATGATCTAGATGAGGGGATTGAGTCCACCATCGGTAAATTTGCAGATGACACCAAGCTGGGAGTGAGTGTGGATCTGATGGAGGGTAGGAAGGCTCTGCAGAGGGACATGGATACATAGACCATGTCCAAAAATATGAGGTTTAACAAGTCCAAGTGCCAGGTCCACTCTGGGGACAGGGAGGACAGTGGCCAGGCAGAAAGGGACCTGGGGATACTGGTCAACAGCCAACTGAACATGAGCCAGCAGTGTGCCCTGGTGGCCAAGAAGACCAAAGGCATCCTGGCCTGTGTCAGGAAGAGTGTGGCCAGCAGGAGCAGGGAGGTCATTCTTCCCCTGCGCTTGGCACTGCTGAGGCCACACCTTGATTGCTGTGTCCAGTTCTGGGCCCCTCAGTTTAGGGAGGACATTGAGATGCTGGAGCCTGTTCAGAGAGGGACAACAAAGCTGGTGAAGGGTCCGGAACACAAGCCCTCTGTGGAGTAGCTGAGGGAACTGGGGGTGTTTAGCCTGGGNTCACTGATGCACTGAAACACTGGCTAGATTGAAACAAATAAAAACCTGGAGGAAAATTACTACTTTTATTTCAGCAGTCTGTTTTCATCCTCGTTTTTTTTTTCTAGGAAATGAGAAAAGGGATTAGTTTTTGTGCCAGAGTATGTGGGTTTCAAGGCTTTAAATATTTTGGTTCCGGTCTGTTTGGTGACATGCAGAACTCCAACTCCTCATGCCTAAGTGGTCCTTTCTATGCTCTCTGCCACCAGGTGTGCCCATGAACATTTAAGTCTGCTTGTGAGCATATTGAAGTTCATAGAAATATAAATATTTTTACAAGTTGCCGCTTGCTAAAAATGTAGTGTGAGTGGCTAAAAAGAAAACAGAGCAAATAGGCTACCTGCAAAACTCCCTGTTTTGAACCTGTGAGGACAGAAAATCAAACCTGTTGTAGCCAACAGGTTTGCAAATGGACACCTCTTTTATTTGCTCTGCTCTAATGTACACTTTGTAGTTATTCTTTGTAAACAGTCCACTGGGAGAGTGAGTCTGTAAGAAGACTATTTGTAGAAATGTCTACTTTTAAGAAAATACTGCAAAATATTTCCAGGTGGCAAATTGCAACTTGTAGTTTCAAGCACTTGTAAGAAGAGCTGGATTCTAGAAGTTGTTTTCATCCAGCCAGGGAGCAGATACCCACTCCTGCTTCAGAGAGGTTTTGCATTACTTTAAGGATGTGATAGTCTAAGATCATTGCCAGGTTTGATAGTCTGAGAGTCTTCCTTGCCTAGAAACACCCTGCTAGTGGCAAGGGAACTTCAGTGACTCTTACCTGGCAATGATTTTAGA
>VYZQ01059183.1:33331-60343 GCA_013400655.1 Mystacornis crossleyi
GATGAGCAGCAGTCCCCAGCAAGGCAGAAAGCCTACCTGTTCTAGTTTAGTCTACTTTATTCTCGGCCTTAGGACAACAATCTTTGCTACTCTGGTGAAGAGCCTTGAGCTGGGTTCAGAGGTTTGGTCCTTTTTATTTAGCAGGCTCTCACTGTTGGAGCCAGCCAGAGATGAGGTGTTCAGCTGAGCTCTAATCAACATTAAAGCTCAAGGCAGCAAGGGGGGATGACTTGGCAGAAAAACAACCACTAACACAGCAATTCTGGATCTGAAATTAATAGCAACTTAGGTGGATGATACCTTGTGCTTAGCTGAATGGGCAGACCAGGGATATGAGAGGGGGTGAAGCTCTGTGACAGTTTTGTTCTTTTGAGAACAGTAAAAAAAATGCATAGTGCAGTAAATTGGTGGACTGAGCTTTACAAACACAGGATTTAGGATTGGATATTTACTTTTTCCTGGGTTTGGTGTATGGGACAGACACAAACTGTTCCAAAATTTTGCAGTGGCGTTCTAGGCTTTGAACTCAGTCCTTGTTACTGACACTACTTGGTAAAAGAATTACAGCCTAAGTTCAGAGGAAAATGAGGGAGTAGATCATTCCATGGCATCTGTTTCACCTATATGTTTCACATACTTTCTTTGGCCACCAATCTGACATATTATGCCTTCTTTGGCCACCAATCTTACATATTATGTGGGACACCAATTAGGGTAGAAGCTACTGGGTATATTTTTCTGTTTATGCAAGCTTTGTCCATAAAATACTGGTAGTGCCCTTCTCAATTATATTCAAAACAAGTACTTAACATTTGTTCTACTCTGTCACACATGGTTTCTATAATCTGTTCAAAATTATTCTCTTCCTTTGTAGTGCATCCCTTGTGTCTGAGTGCTTCCAAGTCAAAGTCCAAATATTCTTCAAGCATAAGTCAAGTATCATTCATATAAAGAGCTGCTTGTTGCCTTTGGGGATATTTAAGCACTCATCTGAACTAGATGCATTTGTCTTTTAGCATATAGACACAAAATACAATTAGCATAGATTTTTTTTTTCCTTATGGAACTGAATTTATTAAACACTTGACAATGAACCACACGTATGTGCGGGCTGCAGGTGGTTCCCCCTGTATATTTAATTTTGGTGCAAAGCCTAAGAAAACATGTGGCCAGGCAGCTCCCTCTAGAAAAGGGTGCGGTGAATGAATTAGTTTCTTCAAGGACTAAAAAATATGTGTTCCTGAAGCCTCAGAACAGCCAGTAAAAACTGTATGAGCACGTCTCTGTGCAAAAAGTAATTCTTGTGGCCAAGTCATGTTCTCTGTTGAAATGCAGGTAGCAGATGGCTCTGGAAATGCACTATTGGGCAGCCTGCCACAGGGCATTATTAACACCTTCAGCCCGCAAAAGGACTCACAAAAATTACTTTTCCCTACTCAGGCCATATAAATTGCAGTGTATGGGGAGAGATATGAGGAAACAGCTGAAAATTCTGGGGCCATCAGATAAATAGCAATAGCCTCTAGGAAAACAGGTGGTTTTTAGCACTATGCTATCCAACTGATTCAGTGTCACACTTCAAAGAAATGTTGAAATAGCTCCTTAAAATGTTTTATTGTATTTAAATACATTGTGAAAAAGAAAAATTATTGAAGCCTTATTCTTAAAATATTTTTGGTGTTTTTAGAAAGTCGTCTGTTTTATAATGAGGAAGAACTTTTAAAGACAATAATTTGGATATGTTAATTTGTTGGTGATCTTCAGCTTACCACCAGAATGAAATTAGAAAACCTTAGAATCATCTCTGAATTGAGATTCATGGGGTCAGACTTGATCTGCCCCACAGGCCTGACTATTTGCTTGCTGTGTAGCTCAGTCTAGAGAGCCTGACTCACGGGGACCATGTCTCCATTTCATTTGGACCATGTCAGACTCCATTTGTAGTCACTCTTTTTAATGACATCTATTTATTTCACTGGGACTTCATTTTACCTCTTAAAAATTCTGTCATTTTTGTCTTTGTAAAAACCTCACTGAGTATCTGACAGATCTTCACAGTTCGCTCTCCCCTTAGCAAATAGTTGAAGAAAATGGCTCTGGTATTTTTCTAAATTGTGCCAGGAATAGATCACACTTTTATGCCTCTCAGCCTCCTTGTCATAGATTAGTTCCTGTTCACATCTCCATGTCGTTAAGCTTGTCTGACAGCATTTTAACCTCTTATCTTCCCAATAACTTCTGAGAAATTGCTGCAGGTCTTGGAAACTGTACGACAGCTTAGGCAAAAATCTATTTTATAAACTTAACAACTCTGTTTCAGTCAGACCTAAAATGTTGTTTAGTGCCATGGACAGCAAGAAAAAGGAGGGAAAAAACCCGAAAAATGAACAAATTAAGGCATGTATTATTAAGAAACAAGGTATCAAATTTTGAAGGAAATCATGTACTCATATGGTAGTGACTGCTTTTCTCAACCCTGGTTGTGACACGTTGTAGCATGAAAAACTCTGCAGTTCTACTGAGTAACATTTTCTCAGAAAAAGTTCTTTCATTCAGTTCTGTGCCAACAGTTTAAAAGTAGTGCCTAAAATAAAATCTTTAAGATGTAGTCTAAATGTAGTCTGATTTTTTTTTTTATGATATACAAAACCTGAGAGCTTTTAGCAAAAACTTGAAGTTCTGCTTAAATTACAAAAAAATCTGTTCAGACCTCTTCAATCTATTTAGGGATTGTTTTAAGCCTACATCTTAATTAAGGTATTTATGCTGCGAAAGGAACATATGGTCTTTAAACTAATGTTTGAAACATTGGAACGATGAGACAGAGTAAAATTACGTGAAAATACAATTGAAATTCTCGTGTGTTTGTTGCCTGAAGCCAACAAGCAGAAAAGGAACAGACAGTCACGTTGCAGAGTAGAGAATTCCAGTGTCTGCAGCTTGGTATAGAAATAGCAAATGTTTTGCAATTAAAAGCAGGCACTTTTGTGAAGTTCGTGCCATACAGGAGGAAATGTTGAGGGTAAAAGCAACCTCCTCCTAAATAATGGGGCTCCAGACTCCAAGGAAAAGTATACAGTGAAAGCTTTGCAACTATGATCATATTAATTCAAAATAATCAGACTCAAGTTGAAGGAAAAAACAAGAAAGCCAAGAGGAAATGCAGGGGCAAGTCATAACACTGCAAAAAGTATTGCAAAAAGAAAAAAAAAAGGTGGGGACAAGCACCACTGATAAATGCCTATGTTTGGGTTTTCCTGGGATAAAAAGCTCCATTTTCTGCCTTGACACTGTAATGAACTCAGGAGGAACCTTGCAAAGAGTTCATAGAAGTTGACACAGAAATGTCATCTGTTGTTGTGCAGCAGAGAAGCTCAAACTATGGGTGCCTTTGATCACAAAACAATTACAGTTTGAGGAAGGGTCCTGTTTAGCATTCTCCTTGATTAAAAAGATATTTCAAAGAAATAAACATCTAAAAATGAAGCTGATCCTACTATTGGAGTCTTCCAAGCACAGAATTAGGCTGATTCTTCTGAGGACTCTGCAAAAAGATCTGGAGATCATGAAGAGAAGGAGAAGAGAGGAAGGATCACCAGTTTCACAGGGAGGGTGTGTGTAATCAAATTTTATCTGACACACAGATGCAGCAACAAACATCTCAGCAAAATAGCTTTCCTGGAATAAATATTTACCTGTACAAATGTTGTGACCTCTCCTTCAAAACACAAAATCTCTAAGATGGAGAGTGTGGAATTTATATTCTGTACCCTTCATTCATTCCCCTGCCTGAAGGCACAGTCTGAGTGCTGGGATATTATGGTAATGCTGATGTTGAGTAAGGATTAAATTTACTTCAAATATTTTGTCTGCAATATCTTTTTTGCTGGGAATAAACAGAAAGCACTATGCAAATCTGACCAAGACAGATTCAACGGTTGCTGCTTAAAGAACTCTGGAGAGCTTGAGCAGCATCAATCACTTGGTCAACCTCCTTCTGAATAGGTCCTCTCCCACCCTGCCATCAGTCCTTGCAATCTATACTGCCCTTCCCACAGTGCAAGATTCAGGGTTTTTCAAGGTGCTGGGTTTGAGATTTCTAATGTTTTTAATTCAGATGTTTCATAATTTTGTTTTTCTTCTGCAAACGCTACAGAAAGAGTGGGTATAGCAAGCCTCCCTCTTAGGATTAAGGGAATTTACTAGGACTGAGACTGTAATTACAGCAGGCCAGTAATAAACCAGCTTGTACACCAAAACCTGACAGTCTGACACTCATGTAACACCAACATGTAACTGAGAATATTTGTGATTCTGTTACGTATTTTGTTCTGTTTGGTATGTAACAGACAATAGGATAAAATAACTTCATCCTGGCAAAAAAGCCTAGATCAGAAGTCTCAAATCTAAATATCCACTCTGGATGTAATAAATCGAAAACCCAGAAACCTGACGCTTGCAAAGGCAACTATATCTGGTGACTGTTAGGCGCAGGAGTGAAGTCAAGATCAGAAGATTGTGCATGGAAATATCTGCTTTTTTGCCCATTGTCCCTTGTCTCTTTCCATGCTCTTTGGCTCTCTCTTCTACTTTTATCAGTTACTTACAGTCCCATGTTCCACCGTTTCCAGTATTTCTTCCATCTCCTGCGTATTTTGACTGTAAAGAAATAAAAAATGTGAAGAAAGCTTTATGAATACTGGTGTGGGGCACTAGTATCTGCAGTCATGTTGTCCATTTTCCCTGTAAGAAGGCAGTTCCAAAATTATGTAGGGTGTCACTCTATTACATCTGAAATTTGGAATCTTGTGTAAACAGGAAATTTAAAATGAAAAACTGGAAATTAAAGTAATTAGAACTGACTTAATTGTAACTTGGAGAAGTAATCCGCCTTAATACTATGACTATGGCAGGAATCCTTGCATATACCATTGGATGGATTCCTGCTCTTCTATTGTTTCCTGCTTCCTGCTGCCACTATTTTCCACATCTCTTTTATATTTAATATCCTTTGGGGTTTAAAAGTTGCTTTTACAAATATTTACAGGCTTTGATGTTCTGTACTTGACAGATTAGTAACCTCAAACTGTTTAACAACCCTCTATCTCTTTAAAAGATCTCATCAGATGAAATGTAACACACACTATTGGTTATAGGCTTGAGAATGTTGAAATGTGCCATGGGAGGAACCGGTTTGCAGCAATTCTCTTTGAATCTAGGACCCAGTTTAAACTTTTTTTTTTTACCAAATAAAATATTTTTTGTTTGTTTGTTTGCTTGCTTCCTATCCAAAGAAACAAGATTGAGTGCAGAAAATTTCATACTTTCACTTGATAATGCAGGACAGGCTCTTTGCAACCCTCTGTTTCTTCATGTGAGCAGAACCACAGAACTTGATTTAGGATGTATTTGACCATCTGAGAATTCCAGAGAAGATATTTCCATTAGTGTGATGCTCTAAGCATCTTCATTTGGGGCCACATTCAGCACTGAAGTTGGAAAAGTCCATGACAAATCAGAGACCCTGCCAAGTGGTTGCCCTCCAAAGACATGCTGACCTCAAAATGCTGCCTTCAGGATGAAATACAAGCTCTGAGACATTTTCTGAGGGTATTCCAGTGAGGAGGGTGCTATGCCAGGTGGAGTGCGTGGTGCAGGATGTATGTGGCATCCCTTTGGTGTGACTCCTGTGCTGGGGCTGAGGTCAACTGCCTGGACTATTCACTATTTGCCATCTAAGTTTACACTTTGAAAAGACAAGGAAGAGTGAGAGGGCAGAAGTCCCCCTAGCTAAGGACAGGTGACAGAAGAGAATTTAATTCAGGCAGCTCTTCCAACTTTGGGGGCTTTTGGAGTTGCACAAGTTGCTGCACATCTGGAAACTCATATACTGTGAATTTCCACAGGCTAATCCACACAGACACATCTTTTGGCTCTCTGGGGACAGACCAGAGAGCAGTCAGTGTCTCTTAGAGGCACCCTGCTCTAGTGGAAAGGGAATATAGCATAACTTAACCTAGGCAGAATGACTGTAGCTCTGCTCACTCTTCAGCAGTATGACAGAAACAAAAGATTTTTGATGTATAATAGACAAGCAGAACTCAACATCTG
The DNA here is from genome assembly GCA_013400655.1 of Mystacornis crossleyi. Lineage (NCBI taxonomy): Eukaryota > Metazoa > Chordata > Aves > Passeriformes > Timaliidae > Mystacornis > Mystacornis crossleyi. The sequence goes on from VYZQ01059183.1 coordinate 39,443, forward strand.
CAAAGTCAGGAAAATTCTTATCATTTCTTGCAAGTAGGAGACAATCCATGCAGGTAATTTACCCCTGTTTTTGCTGTTGTTTTCAAACATACAAACCCAAAACACAAACAAGGCATTACTGCAAGGACCAGCTCAGGCAAAATATGGGAGCAATCATAGCACTTCAGAGAACTTCATTTTCTGTCATCTACTGCCAGATATATATACTACATCGACTTTTCCTTCAAAAAGCAAATAGCACAGGGTGTTTTGTGAAAATAGTAGCAATACTGGCAAGGAGAACAATCTCTGACTTCAGTGGATGCTGCTTGAAGCCTCACTTGGTGCTCAGGGTCAGTTCTGAGACTAGTGCAGTCTGGAAGAAAACAGGGTTAAGAAAGGTGTGAAGACAGCCCCCGAATGTCTAAAAGGACTACTGTAAATAGGGAAAGAATAAATTGTTGTCAAGACCTGCCAGGGAAAGGGCAAAGAGTAATGAGTTTAAATTGCAACAGAGAGAGTAACAAAGTGGTTGCTGGGGGGGCTGTGAGATCACCACGGCTGCCTGTGCTTGTGAGCAGCATCAGCACACGTTCCCCAGCAGCCATGGGATATTCCTCCTCAGAGTGGGAGTGGGAACCTCCCAAAGACCTTTTCCTGCTCCTGGCTTCAATTTTACTGGCTAGGTGTGAAGCACAGAGCCTGAATTCAGTTGCAAACTTCTTTCAAAATACGTACTCATATAAGAATTTTATTATTCATAGATAGTGGTGAAGAGTGAGGATAAAATATGGAGTGTTCTTTGAGATGTCAGTTCTAAACCAAGTGTCGAACTGCATAAAGAAGCTTTGTTCAGGACAACACTTCAGTAATATTTTCTTTTATAATGCTAATGGTATTAAATTGTTTTATTTGGGTTTTGGTTTAAAATAATACTCTGAGAACTCAGAGTCCCTAGACAGTTCCTCTGCTGGGACTGAAATGGCATCCAACTTAATGCGTAAAGTCCAGTCACTAAACTACAGGAGAAGTTTGGAAGTGTTGCCCAGTATCTCTAATTCTACCCAAACTCAGGCATATTGCAGTATTTGACATATAATTAGGCTTTTATGATGGCAGTAAATATTATATAACATTCACCTGTTGCTCCAAGCATGAACTGTGTTTCTATATATTCCTCTCTCTCATGGTTTGGCTGTAACACAGCTAAAGCTGTTCCATCAGACTTTTGGTATCAGAGCTGAGGACTTTCTGGAAGTGAAGGAGACATGGTGGGGTAGTTGGGAGCATCTTAGAGCTTAGGATGGCTGCATCCCAGCAGGAGCAGCAATAGCCCAAGCAAGCACTTGCTCAGCCACCAAGTTTCTCCAAGGAGGGGAGCCAGACTCTGCTCTGACAAAGCCAGCCTGCAGGACATCAAGAAGGTAACATTCCTGGCCGAGGACATTGGCCATATTGCAAGCAAGAATCCTGAACTAGCAGAACAATACTTGTATAGTCCATGCTTTTCACTTTTTAGGAAGATTTCTGTGCCTGCTAAACATCTGTCACTATCCATTTTCTGAGTTAGGATTATATATTGCTATAAAATAATTCAGGTTAGACATTAGTCCTAAAGATCAACTTTTAGCAATATGCAGGAGTGTTTATATTAAAACACATAGCAAAGACATTTTAAAGGTAGAGATGGAAGTTTGGGATAGCAAAAGCATATTGTTTTGTGCCAGAAGGTCAGCTGTGGGGTTGCTAATTTGGAACAAAAGTTAAGTACAGTATGGGGTGGAGGAAACAGATTTATGGAATTAAGTATGGGCTTTCTCTTCTGAAAAGGTTTCGTAACATGTAAAAGAAAAATTTTCTCTAGGAAAATATCTGATCTGGGAAGACAGAAGAAAAAAATTCCACTGTTATCGTGAGTTTATACACATGAATCAAGTTGAGCATATACTTAAGTCTTTTTCTCAGTCAGGACTCCTGGCATTTTGATTTCTGTGATGTATACAAAAAGATATAAAGGCAAAGAAAAATAAAAGTTACTCAAAAAAAGGGTCTGTTATCATTTATACCAATTAATGATGTACTCCATTTAGATTCATTAAGTCCCAATGCAACTGAAGTCAAGGTAGTATTGCACTGGGATGAATTTGGTTTACCTGACCTAGAGAAAAAGCTTCTGAGCGTGTGATTCATTATTAGCACCTGACTGCATAAACATCTTTCCTTTCCCTAAAGAATAATAAATATTGTGGTCCCGTTTATGACTTCTTATTTTGTATATTCTCTCTATTACATGCATTCAATAAGGCATAATACTTATTAATTTCATTTTATGTATTTTTTGTATATTTGTGATTTTTTTTTTACTGGGTTTTTTCCACATTGAGTGGAATCTCCCATATAGGTGTTTTTTCATGTTGTACATGAAGTGCATCTTCATTATCCATTATCAAACTGCAGCAAGAGTACTGAGATACTAGGATAGCAGAAGAAAAGAAATTAAGAGCATAAATGGCTGCGTTTTGGGAGACTGTGTGCAGTGGTTTGAAACGCCAATGCACCATGTTTCCTAACAATAAGAACACTTATGTTGCAAGAAAAAAGTCTTCTTTTTTCTTAGCTCACAGATTAAAAGACTCAATTCAGACTGAGCAATATTAATTTATGTCCCTAGTGTTGACAGACTGCATAGAAATCATGTCATTCAAGGCTTCTGTTCACGTCCTGTGGTTGTATTTTTTCTAATTATTTAGTGGACTGCTAATTTCTCATGTTTTATTGATTTAGTTGCTTCACCAACATTGTCTAGATGTGACTTTTGCAAAATTGCACTCCGACTCCCCCACTCTGGGGATTGACAGCCCGTAACTTGCCCTGTCTACACCCAAATTTCCCTGTGTATGGACTCTTTGAGGGCTTTGACTCCTTGCCCAGGATTTGTGGATCTCCAAAGCCTGGCTGCTCTGGGCAGGCTGCGGAGATGTCACAGCTCTGGATGGGTCCACGGCTCTTGTGCAGACCACCAGAGGAGCACGTACACAGGGAGCACAGGGCACGCTGGCACCACAGTACACGTGCTGAAATGAGGCTCTTTTTTTTGGTGCATGCACTCAAAATCTCACGGGCTCCACAGGCTCTGGGCTTAATGGAACATGTGCAGCAGGCCTGACTTTTCTCACAAACAGGTTATCTGTATTTCATGTGTGCAGTTGCTCTGAGGTATCCCAGATGCATCAATTTCCCTGCGTTTGCATTATCTGGGCAGAAATCCTGGACAGAAATATGGGAATCCTGCCTCTAATAAGAGCAGCACTAGGGGAAGAGGAAATCAGTATTACACTACATTAGCATGCAGTATATTTACACTAAATTGCCTGTTGTAATCTGAGTTGAAGTCGTTATTCCTGTACTGGCTGGGCATCATTTTATGCATTATAATGTCATTTTAATTCTGCAGGTTATATCAACTTGCTTTTTTTTCTCCACTTTCTAGCTGTGAGATGTGTTGCAATTGGATTTTCATGCCATTCCCAACTTTCCACCCCTCTAAAGTGAGAGATTATTGAATTTATGCCCTCTTTCCAATTTCTAAGTTCCTATGCAAGGTGAAAGACAGCATAAACAGGAAATATAATTTGTACTTCCTTATTAATACTATATCTCTGCTATCATTTGTCACCTCCTTTGTTACTGTAAGTGTTGTGCAGAATCTCATTAGTGGTCATGCTTTCTGGTTTCTGTTCTCTGTTTTAAATCTCTTTCTCATTTCCTGGACGTTAGTTTTTGCTTGAGGGTTGTTTTAATTTATGGTATTGTCATTCTGGCTCCTATTTGTGGTGTGAGATGATGGTCTGTGAGCATTGTTAACAGTTCTTGTAGCTTTTCACGTTCATGTAATTCTTTCTTTCAACTAGTCCCAAGTTCATGTTATTTTGCATAATGTCATTTCTGTCTGGATAAAAATTATTGCACTTTAAGCATCAGTAAAGCTGATTATCATCTGATTTAGAGTATTTTGAAGTTTACATTTTAGATGGAATTTTTTGACACTGGACTTTTTCTATGCCGGCAAATGAGCAATTAAGCAGCTGCACAGATGTTACTGAGGGTCTTTCAAGACCACTTCATTGCAATCTACGGGGCAGTGCTTTTGCAGTGAGAGATCAGAACATTCAGTTTCAGCTCGGACAAAGGAAATAAATGGCTCTTCTCTATAGCATCAAGAAAACTATTTTAATAAATTAACCAATAAACTAACCATTAATTCCTCTTCCCAAGCACAGAAGTGTCTTGAAGTCATGAAGTCTTATGAAACATTGAGAGGGGAAAGAAGTATTTCTTATTTGGTGTACCTGCTTTTGTGGCTTATATTCACATGACCATATTTTATTCCATAATCACGTGGAATGACCATATACTCCAGTTTAATTATGTGAATACACAGATTTAAAAGCTCTAGGTGTAAGAAGCATCCACTATTTGTAAGGCTTCAGTAATTTGGTGGTGCTGACAGGTCTGGTTTTCGGGTTTTGTTTGTTTTTTTTTTTTTCATTTCTTCTTGGNGAAGCAAGGGTAATTTAAGAAAGGGGAACACGTGTCTGCTTTTTTTTTTTTTTTTTTTCATTTCTTCTTGGGTTTGAGAAAATTGTGTTTTCTGTCCTGGTTTACAGAGTGAAGTTCATTAATTTAGTGTTTTCTGGCACATGTCCGCTTACCCTGACTGGTTTCTTAGGCAACACAAAGTCTGTCAGAATTTATATCCCAGATATATTTCCGAAGAGGGTTGTATGAAATCAGCAACTTTAGGTAACAATTCTGAGAGCATTACAGGTAAAATCAAAACTTTTCTCATGAGCAACCTGAAGAGATGAAGATTGGTATGAAGAGCGATCTTTTCAGGTTGATGTTTGAGATCATGCAATATATCTATTTAAGTAAGTTTGATATGACCTTAGCCTTGATGATGTTCAGATGAGGTAATGTTAGGTTTGATCAATTCTTCTGAGTATTGTGCTACTTTTACTTGAGTCTTTAAGCACTTTTGCTGAGAAATATTGCTTCATTTGATTGGTCCAGGAAGCAGATAGTTTTTCTGGTGTTGTTTTGGCCCTGTGAGCATTAATAGTATATTCTTGCACTGGTTTGGATGTGATAGAATAATCATTTTAGGCTTTATATAGTTATTAAATATTTCCTCCATGTTGATGTTCATTTCTATTTTTCCTAATTTTTTCTCAGGATCGGTATTTTCCAACTTAAAGAACTAATCCACGGTTTATCTGATTTGTTCTGATCTTCTGTTCCTTTCACTTGAGTCTGAATAAAATATTTTGCTCCCTTACACTGTCTGAGATAAACATGGGGCCAGGGGGAATACAAGAGGTATTTCCCATAATCCCTTCTCTTTCAGGGCAGAAATTTGAACCTGGCAATCAGAAGTTATCAATGGGGAAGTCACCAAAGAAAAAGCTGCCAGAAATTTTATTATGAGTAAGATGAAACTATTTAACTACTAATCTTCTCAGAAGAGGATGTTTTGTGTGGTCTTGTATTTGTTTGAGCTTTTTTCCCTGGAGTTTCCTCCCTTATCTTTACCACAAACAAGCAAAGAAAAATCTTATGACAGAATGCCAGCATGGGAAGTATCATCCTGATTATTTAAAAACTGATAGTTGTAAACAGCTGGCAATGAGCAATATCTGGTTTCCTTGGCAACAGTGGAAGAAACCCTTCAGCATATTACTATGCATTTATCTATTGTAGAGGAGCTGATGAAGACACTGGGCAGAATCGTGGTCTCACTGATACCACTGGAAACTGGATATTGAAGAGTGGTTCCATTCTCTATTGAGATAAGTTACTACTTGATACATAAATGTTGGGTTTAGAAACTGAAGTGTCTAATGGGAAACTTGGTGTCAGAGGTATCTGAGGAGAGAGTCACAGATGAACAGTGAACAAGTGTCAACATGTTAGAATCAAAAATATAAACATTTTAGATCAAGCAAGCCTAGGCTGTGTTGACGGGTCACTGCAGCTAGGAATCTCCTCAAACAAAACCTGACAAGGTCAATTTTGTTAACAAATGATTTTACACCAAAGTAATCTACAAAACATTGAAAACTCAGCCTTCTTTTTAATTCAGTGGTCACCGGCTTTGGGCATTTCACATACTCAGGCCAACGCAATCCAATTAAGTAATCCTTTATTTGCATTATTTAATAATTATATAAATGAGGAGGAGATGGAACAATATTGCAAATTATGAAACTCGTGGGAAAACAAGTGCAAAAGCATGAAGTTATTTAATTAAAAAGGAGAAAAAAATGGGACTCTACTGCTGACACTCTCTCTTTGGACTTGCACAGCTAAGAAAATTTGCTGCATGAAATGGCAGACCATAGTGAAAGCTGGTAGTGGGAAATCCTGGAAACCTTCAATGCTGGAGTTGTCTGCAGGGTTACTTGGACAGTCTGACAGTAGGCACTCAGCACAGAAAGGACAAATTTATTCCAGAAGTCACGAAAGGGTTCTCAGGGAATAACAGAGTTACTGACTAAAGAAAATATTCAGTTCCTATGCGCTCTTCAGAGGGTTGTTTCTCCTCCTGGCTTGAAATGTTTTATTGCAGGTATCTGGCAATTCTGCTGTAATGACAGTGATACAGTGCTGAAGCATGAAAAACCATTAAAAGGATGACAGCCTAAAAACTTGAGTGGGACCATGAGCTACAAAGCAGTTAGAAGGGAAGAAATAATACCAAGAAAGATTATTTTCAAAATCCATTAAAAATTCTGATATTAAACTATCAGCAAGAGAATTCAGATTCATTTCTGCTGTGGGTACTCTCAAAGAACAGTCTGACCTCTCCTTTTATTGTTTTTTTGGGTTTTTTGTTTGTTTTTTTTTTTGGAACTACTGAGCATTTGCTTCTCCTGCTGACTTTAAATAGAAGCCTTGGGGACTCCATGCTGTTAAGAATGAGGCCTGTGATCATTAGCTGAAGGACCTGATCATAAAGGAATTCTTATCTGAGTCCTAGGGCCTCTTTGCATGGGGCTTTTCTTGGAAAAGAAAGGAAATAGATGAGAAAAGAGACAGACCAGATGCTAAATTTTTATGACTTCATCAGTCTCTGACTAGGCCTGATGGTTTCCATGACCATCATTCTGATCTCTTCTTTCCAACCTTTCTCTTATCTCCACCACCTGAGACACTTTCTGTATCTGACTTTTTGTTCTCTTCCTCACTTTCTTGTCTTTCTTCCCAGTCTTTTCCCATACATTTCACTCAACGTTTCTCTGATAATTATTCTGCTTCTTCCCTATCCATTTCTGCCCCTCTGCCAAGATTAAAAGAGGGGGAAATGCCTAGCAATACCTCACATACCCTGGGAACTACATTTATATTTGCTGTAATTCATTGCCAGATGTTCTGGACAAAGGAATGGGCAGAATCCAGCCTTGCATCCATGGGGTTAACATGGAATGGAGTCCTGCTGGAGAAGCACACATCCAGCTAGTTGTTTGCATCCTGCCTAGCACAAAGACAAGTCACACACAGAGTTGGTTGTTCACTAGGTCCCATCACAACAACCATAGTTAATACCATGGTGAATCAGTTGACCACAATTTTTTGGCTTCTGCAGCTTGAAAAGATGAGTGTATTCAAAATTCACAAAATGAATTGTTACATTGGTACATGATTACTTTGAATTTGTAATTTCTTTCTAAGACATGAAGATTTAAATAATCCATTTAGTCACCGTTGTTCCATATTAATTCAGTGTTTGGTTAGACTCTGGGCAGGCTACAACATTAGGGTCATTTTAACTCATGTTTTCATTAACCACTATTATATCTGCTCCTGAAGTGTATGGAAATGAAGGATAGCATGAATTTGTCAGAATTATTGTAACTTCATTCCATTTGTCAGGCATAGCGGGCTCCTCTCTAGTTCATTGTTTTTGGAAGGCTGTTCTGCCCTTGTCTCTTTAATTTCATTTTGCATGCAGGGCTGGTGGTTTCTGCACTGTAGCCTGTGCTTCCCATGGGGGTTTTGTTTACTCATGGAATTACCCCTGATTATAACACCACACTTCTGGCCTGCCTGTGTATTCCTTTTTGTGCACTACCCATGCACGTACTCCACATGGCTACATCCCTTTAAGAAAATATTTTTATTTGTTAGCACAATAACTAAAATTCACTGTGCAAGTTGAGGGGCAGAGAATTTTCTCTCTCTCCAGAGAATGCCAGTCTGCACAGTTGATATAGAACCAAGAAAATCTCAATGGATTACTTTTTTTTTTACATAAATACATGATAAAGAGAAACATTAATTAGGGGAACACAGTTGTTCCTTGTAACTACATAAAAATACTAGAAATAGCTAAGCAGTATTTTGTGTTTTATTGTACACACAGAAATTTTTATCTGGCTTACTGATTAATACGCTCCAGAGAGGCTGATGATATCCCAATGACACTTGGTNCATGGAATTACCCCTGATTATAACACCACACTTCTGGCCTGCCTGTGTATTCCTTTTTGTGCACTACCCATGCACGTACTCCACATGGCTACATCCCTTTAAGAAAATATTTTTATTTGTTAGCACAATAACTAAAATTCACTGTGCAAGTTGAGGGGCAGAGAATTTTCTCTCTCTCCAGAGAATGCCAGTCTGCACAGTTGATATAGAACCAAGAAAATCTCAATGGATTACTTTTTTTTTTACATAAATACATGATAAAGAGAAACATTAATTAGGGGAACACAGTTGTTCCTTGTAACTACATAAAAATACTAGAAATAGCTAAGCAGTATTTTGTGTTTTATTGTACACACAGAAATTTTTATCTGGCTTACTGATTAATACGCTCCAGAGAGGCTGATGATATCCCAATGACACTTGGTCTGTAATGTTATTTTATGTATTTCCCCCAGCTCTTCCTCCCTGCTGGGTTGATTGAATGGAAGAAAAACAATGGATTTTACCCTGGTTGTAGCATTCCAGGTACTTTTCCTTCTCCTTCCTTTCTCCATCTCCTGACAAAAAATGTAAGTCAGCACTAAGGCAAAGAGGTCATTATGGTGGCAGAAACGCCAATGCACTTGACTTCCACTTGACAGACCTCAAATGCTCTATTTTTCTTTCAGGTTTTTACAATCACCAACTTCACTGGTGTTTCTCCTAATCTCTTTATACAGATATGTGTTAAAGCAGAGTCATACTTTTCTCCATACGCTTGCCCCAAAATGTAGGGAAAGAGAAGTAAAAAGCCCTAATCCATAAGCTTTGGATAGAAAAGGAGAACAGGAGGTGTGAGTTTGAAGAAAGGTATCAAAGCAGCAGGGAAAGCAGCAAGGAAGGCAGGCAAGAACACCTTTGCTGTCTGGAGATTGCTGTCATTTCCTAGTCTGTTCTGTGATGGAGGATTTCTGCAGCCTGGGCAGGCAGGCACTGGACCCAAGTGCAGCAAGGGAAGAGGGGGTCTTCCCTCTATCCATAGTCTCTTCAGGAATCCAGATCACATCAGGACTCTTCTGGTACATTCCACAAAAAGGTTGGCTTTTTTTTCGCCTCTCAAGATTATTTTAAAATTCTACTGTGTGGGTTGACAAATTTTCACATAAATTATGTAGCAAGTGACTTACAGTTGTTATTACAAAAATTAAGAGATCCAAACAAAGTTGTTCATTTTGCTTTAAGGTATCCAAGTTTTAAACAATCAGTGTTTTATACGCCCATAATGGGCCAGGTCAAAAAGCTTTATGCACTTAACAAAATCGAAGAGATTCTACTGCAGTTTTCCATTAAGGTTTTATTTATCTACTATTTCCACCTTCAGAGTGTCATACATTAAGAAAAGAGTATTCCATAAGTAGGAACTATTTCCTTCTGACGTGCAATATGGTTGAAAGTTTTATCATCCAGTCTGAAAATGTTCATACAAGAAAATCCACTTTGAAGAAAATCAGAAGTCGAAATTTTTTGTTGTTTGGTGGGCTTATTATCAATGTCATAGGTAGTCTAATAGATATACACTTTCAATCTCATAGGGTGCCACACTGAAGCTTGATGGGCTGTTTTTGGTTTTGTTTGGTTTCTTTATTTGTCAGTAGATTTCTTCATCTAAAAATGAAGCAAATAGCCGGTAGCACGACTACCATTTTCTTCAACAGTTCACACATACCTTTTATCTTGACTGATAATGTGTTTAAATAAAGAGTTTAAAATATCTGAAGAACAGATATTCAGCTTTTAGTGACACTCAGTGATATTTGGTTTTCCACCTTTGAAAATTGCTCTTCTCATGCTTTCATCGTGGTTTGAATGGCAGATTTTTTTTTTCTTAGAAGGAAAAACAACAACACAAACACGGAAAAAAGCCTCCCAGTTTGCTGCCAGTTAATTTCATTCTAGTCATTCCATTTCCAAGCTTCCCACAGGCTAAAAGGAAGGAAAAAATGGGTCTTGAAATACAGACAAATGTTAGCAAATGGAGGCTATTTCAGTGTAAAACAGCACTAATTTCACCTAACTTTGGGCATGTAGAAATGTATTGGGTGTGCTCTCAGTAGAGCAAAGAAAGAAGAGCATCTCCTGGACAATATATCAGAGCAGTGCCAGAGCAGATTGTCTGGAGGACTTTGAGTGATGCCTTTTGGAATGGGGAGGAGGTTTTGGACTAGCCTGAGTCTAAACAAGAACTCTTTGGTGTTGGGTGCTTCAGATGCACACCTGGAAGGCAGGTTCCAGCTCTGCCTCATCGGCTGGCACCGCCCACGGCTGCTCCACAAGGGCCACCAAAGGTGAGCGATGTTTCTGAAAGGCCTCTCTAACATTGTGCTAATGTAGGGTGAATTCCCCACAGGTACTTTGCTGCTTCCATTCTAAAATATTTCTAGGCATGTATCTTGACATCAAAGTTTTAGATAGTTCAAATTAGGTGTAAAATTAATCTCTGAAGTATAAAATCCATTCTCAAATATCATTGATTCTGAAGAAGTTCTCCTGTGCAAGCATGTCTTGAACCTACAGAGCTTCAGAAGTACTCATTTCTCCCTCTCTGAATTTCAGAACGATATAAATTGCAGATTGTCAAGTGAATAGCAAAGGGCCGCATGCAGCAGCCAGATCATCTGCCAAAAATGATAACTGAGCCCTGCTATGGGCTCTAAAAATTGGTTTATGGGGCTGGTAAAAATTGTCGGATGCTGAAAAAGCTGGGACCTGCACAGAGAGGAAGAGCAGACCTGCTGATTCTCACTGAGGGCACAAATCCTGAAAGAAGCCTTGGGGAAGTTTTCATTTTCTCTGAGTTTAAAAATAAAGAAATACAATACAATAACTGGTGAACAAGACTCAGTGTTCAAAGTTCAGCCCTCAGTGTGTATATGTGCAGTTTTCTGAAGAGAAGAGGATCTAATTTTTCTTCTTTTGTGCAATAAGTAGCTATGTTATTTCGGTTTTATCATCCTCATTGTGCCTTTTTGATTTTAGTGTATTTCCCCATTGAATATGAGACATAAAAATTACTTCTTCTAAATATTATCAAGATTAATTATTTGTCTTACCAACTAGTGATGTGAGATATTTATGCTAAAGGTTCTCTTTGTAACCTTTCTCCTCTAAGAAATCCTAGTCTGAGAAGTGGAATAGCTCTATAATGTGTTTTGTACAGGTTTTGCTTCACCTTCTTCATTCTTTTCAGTATTTTTCTCTCTCCATTTCTCTTCTTTCCAGTGCTGCAACATTTTTAATGCATCCAAAACAGAAAAGATTTCCAAGACAAGAAATACACTTAATGCAAAAAGCAAAACAAAATAGTGAAGGAAAGTGTTCCAAAAATTAACCCCCCATGTGCTGCTCAGTAGACTGAAAGTTTTGAGAGTGAAAGCATGGTTTAAAGCTTAAATAAGCAAATTTAAAATTCTAATCCTTGAATTATAAAACCACTGTGTTTGAAAATACAATGGATGCAAACAAGGAGGAGTCTGTGGGTCCATATATACAACTAAAGCAAATCATTAATGAATTTTGCAGAATTAGGATATAAAACTTCTCTTTCACTTATATCAATACACACAGTATAAGGATTCATTGCCTTCTCTTGCTTTAACATTCAGTTGCATTTAATTTCATATTAAAGGTGATACATTTGGTATTTACAGACTCAACCAAGAATTTGTCACCCTCCTTTTTCAGCTGCATTTAACTTTCTTGATACTCACTGCACAGACTGACATCATGTATGCAACATCTTCGAAAAGCTATTTTGACAGTTTTCCTAATAGGCTGTAATTTGAAAATGTGGGTTTGTCATGGAAAATAAGCTCTGGAAGTTAAAACAGGGCTTGATGAGCACCTGCAACTGAAACCCAGTGTTTAAGTTATGAGGATTACACTTAAACCTACATCTTCTGGCTTCCCATGTCAAACTCTGTTCAAGTCAATTCTGTGCCTGTCCTAGCTGCTGACTAAATGCTTGTAACCTTAAACGTAGTGATCATGCTTGCACACAAGCCACCCTCTTTTTTTATCTCAAAGTGACATTCATCCAAAGTATTTTAAAATCCATTTTGAGGAACACTGATATTTGTCAGATCACACGCTAAACTCTGCAAGGAACTGGTTGTTCACCTTCAAAGACAAATACGCAGAGATGTTTGCTTGAGAGAAGCTGTTCAGAGGTAGTCTGAGAGGAAAAAAGGCCTTCTGCTTGCTCTTTTTAGGAAAAGGGAAGAAGTAAGATATTCCCAACCTAGTTACCCGTGAGAAAGGATGAAAATCCTTCAAATCTTCTTCCTCTCTTTGTTTTCCCTTTATAAGATTTTCTTTTACTTTTGTGAGCAGATCTCTACAAATAAGTTTGTTCTCTTTAACATAAGCTGTGCGTGAATTAAATCCAAGACTTTAACAAAAAAACTTTTTTCACTGCTAAAAGTTCGACCCTTTCTCACAGATTTTTTTCCTAGCTTTTTAGTAAAAGCCTTTTTCCTTGTTCAAACATCCATTGGAACTTTGAACGTGTCTCTTTCTAGACAATGAATGTTCACAAATAAGCAATAATTTATATTTACTGAGCTTTGAAATTTTGTATGCCATGGAATGTTTTTTCTATATGGAATTTTCCACTGTAGCACAAATGTAGGTTTACTTTCTGGAATAACTTTCTGTCACTAATGTTCCTGTCAGTTATCATGCAGATTTCTCAAAACTGTAGGTTTCTGAAAATCTTTACTTTCTTGATGTTTCGAATTTCTCTGATGTCAAAATCCCTGCAGCAGCTTCAAACTGTATGAGCTTCCAAAGTCACCTTCCACTTTTGTGCATTGGCTCTGATAAATTTGGACCTCAAGGATGTGAAATTGTCCATGCTACTAGAAGGCAGTGAGATAAAAACTTGCAGGTTTTATGTGAGCGCAAAAAAGTTTTTGTAGAACTGATATATATATTTTTTTTTAATGAGGAACAAAATTTTTTGATCCCAGTGGTGACAGAAGACAAAATTTTAAAGCAAATATGCTGCGAGTTCAATCCCCTTTAACCCATATTACTCTACTCAGTAATATCACTGAATGCTAATTTTGAACAGTAGCATTAACTGCCTTCCTGCATGCACGCCAGAATTATTTTTAGATTAATGAGAGATGGTTTGAATTAGAGAAACTGGGTCTAGAATGGGCTTGAATAAGAAAAATTGTTGGTGGGTTTAGCCAGGATCTTGGTTTGGACTGCTAAAGAGAAAGGACATTTACGATCCTGTTATTAAGGTCCTGCTTTACTTTCTCGGATGCTGAAAAAGCTGCATTTGGAGCCAAAACCAGCTCAACATTCTGGAGTAGTTGCTGCTGGGTGCCTAGGCCTGCCTTCACTCATTATCCCAGGGATCTCATGAAAGGTCAGTGGCACTCAGGACTCCCTAAAAAACGCTTGTTCTGCTCCAACTTTACTTTCTCTTACTCAGGGAATGGGTTTCTCCTCGGAGGAACGCCGGGCTGTGGAACTCTGCCATTCCTCATTCCCCAGGTGTCTGTAGTCCAACAAACTCTTTGCAGGGCACACAGTGCGAGCAGCCTGTCAGTGTAATACCATGATTCGGGGGCAGCAAGCCTTGAGGGGTGAGGCAAAGAGACTGTGACCTAGAGATCACTGAGAGGAAACCAAATTTGCAGGCTTCTCCTTAGTTTTCAGAAACAGAAGATACTTCAGAAGCAATGAAAAAGTGCACTGCTGAAAAAGAATCACATAAAACCTGATACACAAAAGCTCATTTTAAAAAGCTTTTTGTATTTTACAGAGCAATTTGCATTAAAATATCTGCTCTTAAAAAAGAAAGTAAAAGAAAGTTATTTGAGTATTTTTAATCTGCTTTTCAATCTGTTATTTTCAGTCCCTTTAATTCTGGTGATCTCAGCAAATAGGCATTTACTGTGCTCCATCTACATTTTTTTAAATTCAGTTTCTATTTCCTACCCCATCAGATTAACCAGTGGAATTGAGAATATAAACATCCCCTGAATACTTCAGTACCAGATTAATTCAACATTTACACGCGCACACACACACACACACTGGCAGATTGCACTAATTTCCCAACTGCAAGAGAAGTTATTGCAGAACTGTTCATTTTTTGGGTCGTCACCAATGAAAATTAATTACCCCTTTGCCCCTTGTCTCACAGCATCCATTGCCAAAGCCGTACAATTCAGGAGTTTTCTCTGGAGAAGTTGCTAAGAGATTTCTCCCTTATGAATCTGGTTTTATTTGGACTTTTATAATTGCCAGTGATTTGAATTCTCTCCCCTACAGCCTCTTCTGAGAAGACTAATCAATAGAGTGAAATGATTTATTTGTAGCACATTAGTTATTCTTGAGGTTTATTCTTGCTCACACATCTGCATGCTGGGGATGATTACAAGACAGACACAGTAAAATCTTTAAATGTAATAAAGTACCAGCATTTCATTTAAGATGGTTACATAGCAAAAATGCAGGTTTTAAAGGCCTTAATAATCTCAGTTTGGTTTGTAACATTAAAAATAGCTATATCACATTCTCTTCCTTTGGTTCATGATCCGGTCGGTTGCTAAGAAACCCTTCCACAGGTGGCTTTGAACTTCCTCAGCATTTTCATCTGTAGCTATACTACCTTGTCGAGCCATAGGATCCTGCGGTTGCCTTGCTGGAATTTACATTCCTTGCTGAAAGTGGTGCAGCCATTGTGCAGATAAGCAGCTAATTCATTGGTGTGTCAAAGCATTGCGCTTTCCTCTTCAAAATTTCTTGTCTCATGGTTTCTAAGTTTACCGTTTAAGGTTCTATGTAGTGAAAAAATGTGCATAGGACAGAGTCAGTCACGAAATTCTCTGATCTGTTCTGGACCCCCCCTTTTTGTGGCTTGGGACTGTGCCATAAACAAATGAGACTCTTCACATCCCCAACTGTGGGCCTTCCCTGGTGCTATCGGAGACTCCACCATGACAGTCTATTTCCTTGCCGTAAATCAAAATATTTGAAGGGGGCTTTTACTTCCTCTTTTTCATGCTTCAAATAAAGCATGTTTCAAAATAGTGGCAGCAACACAAAGAGCAGACAGACTGTCAGAGGGGATGGTTTCTTTTAAATATGTTTGCACAGAATTTAAGTGCACTGTGTTCAAACTGGTAGCTGTTGATTGACAGCCTCAGAAATAGGTTATGCTGAACACTACGTTCTTAACTGCACATGGAATACTATATAAAGTAACTTACATACACACCCATACGCATTTAGGTGAGTATATAGTAAGTTTATTTATTCAGAAAGCATATTCATCGTGTGTGTAATGCTATCATTGCTTTAATCATCGCTTTTTTATAAATTTTAACATGTGATAAACATTGTAAAGTTCAGCACATATTGAACTAGAAATAACTCTGAGGGAATATTTATGAATTGTCAAGTTAAAGTTTGTTTTTCGAATTAGTGAACTTCAAATCAGTTCCAAAAGAAAGAAGTCATGAAGGAAAAGATCTCCACTAGGAAAAATTAAGTCAGCCAGCAACTGGAGGATAAATTCAAGGAAAAATAATCTGACCATTATATTATGAAGTGGCTTATTAACTGTGTTTTTGTGCTGAGATTTTCCTTTCTCCTTCTTCATTGTCTCAATAAATGTCTTTTCTTCTAGCATTTTGTACTTTAATATGGATGTATTTTTATATTGCCATACTTCTGGAAGAATCATATGCTCATCTAAACCGATTTGCATCTGAGGATTAGCATTTCCGTGTCTCGTATTTGTTAATATTGGGTCATACACTCAACAGGTGGAAAATGCCATGTGTTCTTTGACTTCAAGGCAACTGTGCCAGGTGATGATTTTTTCCATTGTTTCATTTCACCTGGGTTTTGAGTACTTCGAAAATACATACCAATCTGCGAACGTGGTTTTCAAAAGTGCAAACAAAGGAGTCGATATTTTTCAAAAAAATGTGGATTTCTGAATAGGCCAAAGGTATTTCAGGACTGTAAGCCCTAGTATTCTCTGCTCCTGTCAACTATAAGTTATACAGCTTTGTTGTGCTACGTGACAGTTCTTTGTCTGAAAAGTTAAGGCAGGCTTTAAAATGTGCTTAGCTTGCCATACTGTGTTTTTATTTTCAGAGAGCTAATGTGGACAAAGAAACCAAAGTGTAGAACAAAGTTAGCTTGGATTTCCTGTGACCTTGGTGTGTTTGGTGAAAATGTCTTTGATTTGAGAAATGAATAACAGACAAATAATTGGGGGTTGATCTAATAGTTATAATTAATACTAGGAAAAGGTCAAAACTTTATGAAATTTAGCCACGAAAGTCTCACTTTCTTCACTTGAAAAAAAAACTGCTGCCAAAAGCAGTTCAGTATCTACAAACATTCAAACTAAAAGATGTCTGAAGTTTTAAAACTGAGATTTGCTCTTTGCTGAGTAGCTAAATAACAGTATTTAAAGGATGAAAAAATCGCTTAATATGAGCAGTGGGTTGAGACATTGACTTCAACAAGAAAAGCTATATCTGAAACCAAACTTTGCAAGAGATTTCTGGATATTGTGGCTCAGCTAATTATTTAGACTTCTCTCATGGAAGTTAAATCTAAATTAATGTTGTCCCAAAGCTTTTGAGAGCATGAAAAAGATGGAAGAGGAGCAGAATCTGACTCAGCTTTTTGTATTTTCTCTACCAATCAAGCATTTTGATAGATTCAACAGTTCCTCTGTCACATTCTGTAGAGGTTTTCTATTAAAAGAAAAACATTTAGCAAACACTTTGCTTCTTTAGCAGGGAGGAAAAGTTTTACGGTACTCTCCAGCTATTGCTTCTCTTTTGCTAAAGTGCATGCTAACATTATACTTTGCTTGATTATCTATTCACCATTTCTCAATAGGGTTTTCTATCTAAGACAAAAACGCAATTGAGGCAGGAACACACGTCAGGAGATGACCTGGTCCAGCTCCCTCCTCAGAGCAGAGTCAGCCAGACCAGGTTGCTTGGGGACGTGTCCAGTAAAATTTTGAGTAACTCCAGGGGTGGAGGCTCCACAGCTCCTCTGGGCAACCTCTACCAGTGTTTGACGAGCCTTGAGCTGCGTCTGGCTGAGATGGAGTTCATTTTCCCCCAGCAGCCCTCACAGTGCTAGGTTTTGCACTGGCAGCCAGAAAGGAGTTGAGAACATGCCAGTGTTTGGGTACTGCTGGGCGGTTCTCCCACAGCATCAAGGCCACCAGACATTGCCTGCTGATGGGAAGCCGAGAATGAATCTTTTGTTTGCCTTTGCTTCTGTGTGTGGCCTTTCCTTACACTCCATTAAACTGCCTTTCAGTTGACTGACAAGTACTTTTTCATGCGATTTCCTTCCCCCTATCCTGCTGAGGAGAGAAATGATAGAGCAAATTGGTGGGCACCTGACATCCAGCCAAGGTCAACACACTACACACCATCTCTGTAACAGCATTTTCTTTACTTTTCTGTATTTCAGTTTGATCAAATTGCCTTTTCTCTGGGGAGCTTAGTGACAGGACAGGATTCTGGCTACATCTTCTTTATACCCTCCATCAGTTATTTATACACATTGGTTAAANATTTATATGCATTGGTTAAATTCCCTTGAGCCTTCTCTCCTCCAGGCTGGACAAGCCCAGCTGTGTCTATAGTAATTCTGACTCCTTCCAGTCACCTTGACTTTCATATGTTTAGAAATGGTTTCCAGGATTTTTTGCCCCATCACTTCCCAAGGAATCAAGAAGATGCTGACCAATCTGTAGTGCTCTGGATGCCCCATCTGGCTCTTCTTCAAAATAGGGATGACATTTGTTTTTGTCCAGTCCTCAGGAACTTCTCCCAGTTGCCACAACTTTTCACAGATGATTGGCAGGGAAAATATTACCTGTTGAGACCAAAGTGAGCACAGTGACCTTGCCAGTTTGTAATCCAGTCTTCTTCGTGGCCACTGTCATGCCTTTTCCTGCCCCATTCAGCAGTGAGTCCACAGTTTCCTTGGTCTTCCTTTTGCTGATGAGGTACCTGGGGGAGTCCTTCTTGCTTCTCTTCACATTCCTTGCCAAGTTCCAGTCCAGGAGGGTTGTGACATTACTAAACCCATCCTGGCAAGGTCAGACAGTGTCTCTACATTTCTCCCAAGTCACTTGACCTTTTTTCCACTTTAGTCCTTCCTTTTTATGTTTGGGTTTTGTCAGCATCTCCTTGTTCATCCATACAGACCTCCTGCCCCTTTGGCTTGGCTTCCTCCTGCACGTGCAGATTGACCATTCTTGAGCTTGAAGGCAGTACTTGGAAATCAACAACTTCTTCTCCCTTCTTCTCTCCATATCCCATGGCATGCTTCAAAGTCAGCCCCACTGTCTGACCTCCTTAGGTCCAGGCTTGCAAAATTAAGTTTTGTCATTCTCCCTCCTCTCAGGATACGAAACTCTGGTATCTCATGGTCACTACAACAGATGTTGTTTCTATGAGAAACCACCACCCTCTGGTCTATTAAGCAGGAAAGTAGGACACAAATCTGACTTATCACTGTGACAGGATGTGTTTAAGTTTTTTGAAAAAAATTGTGATGTGGGGTGTTTGGTCTTTTAAAACCATGAGAATGAATCCTTTGGGACCAACATTATAATGTTTCTGGAATTTGTTTTTTATAAATTACTGCAGAGCAGGAAGGCGAGAGAGAATGGGGGGGAAATGGTTTCAGAGAAGTCGTAGGGGAACCATAAGAAATCTGTGTGTGACGACCAAACCACAGACCAGGTTCTGGGTGGGCCAGCTCTCTGCTGTCCGCAGTCCTCACAGGGAAGAAATGATCCCAGTTGCAGGTAGTTCCCACCTATTCTCTCACTTAATTCACAAAAACCAGATTCCCAAGGAGTGTAACAGGAGAGTGCAGGATTAGGACAAGACAAATAGGGAAACAGTGGCCACTGCAGTCTTGCCTTTTCCCAGACGGAGGCCAAGTAAGATGCAGCCACTGACAAGTCTACACAAAACTTTCTGTTCTTTTATTTCATTTTTTAGCAGATTAGAGACAGAACCATCTGAGGAATACCTGAACTAATTTTGATGGGTATTTTGTTATAGCAGGACTGCTTTTCTGACGAGATGAACAGAGACCTTCAGGCAAGGTGTAGTTTACTTTCTATTTGCATGCTATTGAAAAGTCCTGGTATACTTAGTAGTACTTGGAGTACTACAATAATTCATTCTTAGATGTAAGAATTTATGTTAAAACTCTTCCTTGGTTTTTGTTTATGTAGAAGGTTCTTTAAAGCACACTGACAAGTAGTTTTCCACTTAGAATAAAAGTTGTATTTCAAATCAGAAAGATACTCTTTAGAACAGAAAGCAAAATTTTAATTGGGCTATATAAAAATGATGCTAAAATTAATGGCATTGATGCAGAAAAAAAATGCTAGGGGATTTTGCAAGGAGATTTTGCAAAGAGATAAGTCCATGAATAACTTTTTCTGGTTTGTTTTTTTAACACTCTGGCCAAAAACATCAAAAAGTGCTGGAAAAGCCTTGTAAAATCATTTAGCCCATTCCTCAAACCCCTGCCAGTGCATTCTCCACTGTCTTGTTCAAGCTCAAATGCATATGACCCAAACAGTGGGTTTCCACCACTTCTCTTGGGAGATATTCTACATTATAATAGATCACATTGTTAGGAAATTTTGCTAAATGTTCCATCAGTCGGTTTTAATCCATTAATTTTACTGACATGCTACAGGGTCACCATAACCAACACATCTTTCTTGCTGGTTTTCTAGTCTTCAGTTATTTGTAGATGACCAGAGCACATTCTGTCCTCCTGGTCGTCACTGAGCTTAGGTAGCACACCAGGGTTTAGAAGATTTCTTTTTTCACTACTTTTACAGGATAGTTTCTGCAGTTATTTTCATTGCTTCCAGTTCATTGACTTTCTTTGATACTCTGGTTCTTTTCCTTCCCATTTCTGATCTTGTATCATTTCACCTGGAAGGGACTAACATCAGATTTGAATCACAGAAATGAGTATTTCTGATTAGTTTAGTGAACTTTTCTCTATCCTGCTGAAGGAGATTGTTCAGTCATTTTTATACTCGATCCTGAAAGACTGAGACAGGTTGGCGTTTTGCTTGCAAAATATTCTACGCTGTTGGCAGAAATAAGGGTTATTATTAAAAATAAAATGCCATTTATTATTTTACATTTCATGATTTCACATTTCAAGTGCCTTTAATTTTCTCTTGTAGGAGACATTAAAACTATGAATAAAACCTTCTTTCTACTGGATCTAAAATGTTCCATCCTCACTTAATTATTTGTTCATGGTGCGCAGCCAATCCCACGTGGGTACCTTTCCACGGTCTTTTTCAGGCCATGAGAGGTAAGAAGAGACTATATTAAT
>VYZQ01059187.1:9427-32950 GCA_013400655.1 Mystacornis crossleyi
GTCTGTGGTGCGGGCGCGGGGTGCAGAGAGGGGGGGGGGAGGGGAGTAAAAAAAATTGCCGATTTTGTCTAGAATCCTTTGTCAAGGGCAAGAGAGTGTAGTGGACACTGACGGTCTTGAACGTGTCCCTTGCTCTGGAGCAGAGCCAGGGTCCATTGTCTGGATAGTGGGAAGGGAAGAAAATGAAGTTTGTCAGGCTGCACTTCTTGAAGCGGCTGAGCTGAATCCCAGCATAAACAACGGATTTCACCCTGAAAAACCGTGTGCACACCCAGGACAACCTCACACAGGCAGAGGAAATATCCCATGTCTTTGTGGCCACAGGCGTGGTCCCTGCAGTCTCCTGGTCACCTCCAGCCACCTGCACAAGCCATGTGACGCTCAGCTCAAGAGGATCAGTGAAAATGTGAAAAAACACAGTCACATCTTCTGGGCACTGGCATGGGTCGTGAAAGAGAGGGCCAGGGCTTACTGATGGCCTCTTTACCCGGCAGACATTTCCTGCAGTCTCCTTGCCCAGGGACTTGTGCCATGCTGTGGGAATTCCTGTAGCAGTAGGACACGGGTAATTGTTTTAAACAAAAAGAAAGGATATTCAGTTTAGATACAATAGAGGAATTCTTTACAATGAGGGTGGGGAACAGTGGCATGAGTTGCCCAGAGGGGTGGTAGATGTCTTATCCCTGGAAGAATTCAAGGCCAGGTTGGATAGGGCTCTGAGAAACCTGATCCAGTTGAAGATGTCCCTGCAGGGGGCTTGGAAAAAATGACCTTTAAAGGTCCCTTCCAACCTGAAGTATTCCATGTTTCTATTAAATGGGCACACTACAGAGCAGGTTTGGCCTTTCAGTACATTGTGGTGATTAGGGGCAGACTGCCAGCCTGGGGAAATTCCAGAGTCTGAACAGACCTTGAGGAGCTTGTGAGGGATTACAGTGGCTCTTTAGAGCTATGTGAAGTGAGGCTGAGAGGACAAGGGGAATGCTAAAGGGGAGGAACTAATTTGCACATCTCATTTGGGCCTCCATCAGCACATCCTTTCCACAGTATCAGGGCTCAGCTGCCCCGCTGCTCTGACACGCCTGATGTGCAGGGCTGTGCAAGCGTGGATCTGGACACCCTTGTGTCATCTGGACATGGTGCCATCATCGTGATGGCACAGTGAGGGACAGTGAGGGACAGCTGGGGACCAGGCACCTGGTCACCTTCCCACTCAGTGACCCCCTGGGACTCGAGGATGCTGCTGCAAGCGGCTTGTGGGACACAAATGTCCTTGTTGCAGCACTTCTTAGTTCACTCTGTGCAAGAGGGTGAGGATTTTACCTGCACTGAGCTGGGAGATGATTCCTGATGTTGTTCTGCCAGACAGCTCCCAGCCCTGGGGAAGGAGCACTCTGAAGGGGAGACAGTAAATGCATCCAGGGACATAAGGATGGACAAATGAGCTTTTGCTTTCATTACCTGAAGGGACTAAATCCCACCAGTCTGGCAGCATCAGTCAGCAGTGATCTTTGGGTTACCACGAATGTGAAGGGTAGGGGGAGAAGACTACAAATATGAATACTTTTGTCAACTGTTGGGTTCTTCAGGGCATTTGTGCACAACCTGCGGCAGCATTACTACTGTTCCCATCCCACAAAGCGGAAAGACAGCGAGCTGGCTGGTGAAATACCACCATTTCTCTGGTCCTGCTTGACCCCCTGGGTCAAAGTCCCTTGCAGGGCATAAGACAAGAGGCTGTTCCTGCAACCTTCAGAGATCAGTTCCACTGACCCTCCTGGCACGTCTGGAGCTGGTGACCTAAGGGTTATCTGAGCCCAGCCCGCCCAGCAGCTGCACGGCTGGAGCAGCTCAGGTGCAAACACGTGGTGCCTGTCTCTCTGCTCACCTGACCAGCATGAGAAGCAGGATATCCCTCACCAACTGCACTGGCTCATTCCAGCCTCCCGCATTGTGTCTCTCCAAGCTGGCAAGGCAAAGCTGCATTTCAGAGGCTGGGGCAGATGCTCATGCCAAGAGGCTTTGATCAAAGCCCTTGTTTAGTTATCAAAGGCAGGGTAAACAGCTGGACATGCACCAGCTGGGGAAAAGCTTTTTCCTCCTTTCTCCAATCTCAGCCAACTTCAGCATGACAGGGAGAGATCATTTTGCACCCTGAGGCTGTTTCATGAGGGTGATCCTATTTTTCAGGATACTGAAAGAAGTGTCCTCACAGTCCCCATTACTGCTGTGTTGAGCAATCTGTGATCCTGGAAAACACTGAGATCTTTCCTCTGGGGACAGACTTAGAGGTTTGGGGTGTGTGAGGATCGTTAACCTGAAAGTATCAGACCCTGACATAAATAACTCAGTCTCTGGATCTCCAGGAGGCTGCCAAGGGGTGCCTGACCACAGTGTGGAGCAGAAGGTTTTCCCCACCAAAGTTCCTCTCTCCTAGAGAAGGCAAGAAGGAATCATGTTTCCATCTTAAAATGTCCAGAAACCTTTGTGGTAGGCTGAGTCAAATCAGAAGAGGTTTTATGGAGCCTTCCAGAAAGGACAAGAAGGTAAAGGGACAAAAAAAAAAAAAAAAAGGATCACAAAAGCATCAGCTTTGAAGAGTGAGATATTTCTGTGGCTGAGCAAAGGCTGAGAGTCCTTGGCTCAACAAGCAGGATGAAGCAGCCACATCTCCTGCTTTTCTGAAACCCAATCTCCCCCAGCTTCATGTCTCTCCACACTGAGGGCTCCTCTCCCTTTCCCCTTCTTTTTTTCTTTTTCCTTTTCTTCCTAAGAAAAAAAAAGAAATGCAGGACAGAGCTGGTGCTGTTTTCCCAAAGTGTTTCCCCCAGGGTCCTTGTTGCAGCATCAAATTTCCTTTGAAATGGCTATGTGGGAAACACAGTTTCTTGGGTCACTTCCCAAATGAAAAAGAAAAAAAGACAATAAAAAATGAAATAGGAAAATAAAATTCAACATATGAAGAGCAGAAGCCAAATCACAGCAGCTCTCTGTCCTATTTAATACTTGGTCCTAGGGAGGAGACTGAAAGTGTTGTTGGGAACAGTGATTTTGTATTACCATGTTCCTGCTTCTAAATGTCTTCCTGGCTCCCTCCCTGGCTTAGCCTTTTTGCCCTTTTTCCATTTAAATTCCACTAAGATCTGGGGCAGTGACTACTCTGCAAGCTGAGTGTAGAAACAGACAGCTGACTGGAAGCAATTCCTGGAGTGTATTCCAGACCACCAAAGCAACCCAGAGAAGAGGATGAGTTCCTCTTTACACACTTGTTTATGATTTGAAGAAAGACAAACCTGATTATTATGGGTACAAGGACTCATATTTCTGTCTTTGCCATCTGCCTCTGCTCCTAACCAGCCCTTGGTTGTCATCTCTGTGTTGACCCACACCAGGAAAACGGGTACACCTCTGTTCAGCCTTTTATCCCTGTATCCCACCCAGCTGCACACACACCTGGCTCCTCAGCAGCTGTTCTTGAAGGTGCAGTGACCTTCTGAAAGCTGCAGCCTGAGATCTCTGCTAGGACGTCAGCTGTCTATTAACATTTCCTGAACCTTTCCCAGTGCCTGCTGACATGTGAGAAGCTTTCTGCCACCTGGCCCTCTTGGCAAGCAACAGGCAGTGTCTGTCCCGCTCTGATCTGCTGTGCGCAGCATTCGACCAGGAGTGAGTGAGCTGACGTGCCTCAGTCTGCTTCTGCCAAAGCTGATAGAATAAGGATTCAGTTGGCTGGGGTCAGCACTCCAGACCTGTACAAACCCCTGCTTGAACTCTGCAGACAGGCCTGCAAAGTCTGCAAAATCAAGGGCAAATCTTCCTGCTCAGATCGTATTTACTTTCCCTACACAGAACCTTTATTTATACCAGTGCTGGCTGATAGGATGGGAAGGCACCCAGAAAGGCACCAGATGGACTATCCAGGACAGGTTTTTTGGGATTTGTTTATATCACACTCAAAAAATCCATCTTCTTAAAGGTTGCCCAGCCAAGAAAATGTGCAGAACACCCAGCCTTGGTGAGACCGGAAAGTCGATAGCTTTGCTGCTATGTCAGCTTTTGCCATGCACATGGAAAGTCAGCTCCACTTTCTCTTCCTCACGGTTTCTTTTGAGTGACTTTGTCACATCTGGGAACCTCATGGCTACCCTGAAGCTTCATTTTGTGATCCAGCAAAGCTGGGGCCCCTCCTGACCTTGCTGGTGGTTGTGTTGGAGTGAGCTCCCTGAGTCTTGAGCCCAGCTCACCCTGTGAACACACAGTTTGATTCAATCAGCCTGACACATTCCCCTGCTAGTGCTCGCAGTGCATCACCTCTCCTTTTTTACAAAAATTTCATCTGTAAGGACATGTTTTGTCCAAAGTGGTAATTTTTATGTAGAAGCTGTTGATGTCTTGGAAGTAATGTGGTCACACTCACTACCTCTTTGTGTAGCAAGGCCAGGTGAATCTCTCCCCCAGACCCCTGAAAAACACCTGGATGAAATCTCTTTGGTGTTTTAATTCAGCCTCAGACTTTTGATATCCAAACAATCTGAATTTTGAAGCCAGCACCTTAGCTGAAACAATTTGCTGCTTCTCCAGACTAGATTTAAAACCCCATAGGAATACCTAAAAAAAAAAGCCTAACAAAGAATTTCATTCAGTCATATATTTCTCTCTATGCCTCTGTTGTGTTTGTTAAAAAAGGATGGGTCTTTATGCCTTGTTGTTGACTGCATCAAACTGTGAAAAATAAATAATGATCAAAACCAAATGTCATCTGTCTTTAATCAATGAACTGTTGAAAAGGACACAGAGTGCCAGGATGTTTATGGAGTTGGGTTTAAATAGAGCTTGCGGCTTGGTGTGTATTTATGAAGGTGTTGACTAGAAGGTTTTAGACTCTGTAGCACACATTTGCTCTGAGTATTTAGCAAAGCTGCTCAGCCTGTTCCTGTTGGGCCTTGCATCTGTAATGTTTGCATGGATGCCTCAAACAAATTCCTGGCTGGCTGCATGGACAGTGCTGGTCCTCTCTAGCTGATGCTTGGGAAAACAGACTGTGCATAAAACACTAAAAGTTCACTGAAGTACAATTCCTTGGATACATCATCTTGTCAGAGGGAATAGTCATAAAACTAAAGCATTTCTGCCATTGCTGGATGGGCTCCAAAGAAAGTTTGGGAGCTTCACAGCACCTTTGGGTTCACCAATTTTTACAGATATTTTACTGAGGACTTTTACAAGACTGGTGTTTCTGTTCATCGTTGTGGGGAAAAGCAGTGAATTCATAGACACAAGAAACCCAGCTGGCTGAACAGCTAAAAATACATTTGGCTTGGCATCCTCCTTGTGCACCAAGACTTTGCATAAACCTTCGTTCTCCAAAGGAATGCATGTAGCTATGAAATCAGAGCTGCCCTTTTGTGTCACTGAGGGCCCCAAAATGAAATCCATCCCTGTATGTAACATTCTTGGAAGCTCACAGGAATAAAATTGTGAGATCAGAAATAAGAAAGTTGCTGGCTGTCAGAGCACCTCCTACCCATGGAATCATCATGTGGGAGGTACACAAGTTTCAGACCATTTGTTCAGAGACCATAAGAAACCTGCATGTCCACACTTTGTGAAGGCCACGAATCAATGCAAAATCCTTTAATTCTTGTTATTAGCCAGTTGCAACTTCCTACTGACATCTTGTCTGGTCTCTAAAAATGGCAAGCCGGATCAATAAGCCATCCTACAACAGTGAGCATCCTGACCCTGAGAGCAGTATCAAAGAATGTGCCATTACTTTACCACTCTGTCATTTTGTCAATGTCAGCTTGAATAATGACTGCTATCTTGCATCAAATGCAGTCTACCCTGAAGTTCATTCACCATTAAGATTGTGTCTGCAAGGAGAGTGCAAGCTCAGCCCAAGGAGGACGTTTGTTTTGTTGTTGGTGCGGTACTGCGCCCAGCTATACATCAGCTCCTGTGACACACTCTCGGCTGAAGAGCTTCCATGCCAAACTTTTAGGTACCCTCAGCCCATTCCTGTGCCCATTTTAATCATGGTCAGGCATTTCCCCTGGGTTTGATTAAAAATATAAGGATGGGTGCACTCAGACAGACGAAAAATCCATTATAAAACTGTCCTGTTTCTGGTAGTGGTCAGCAGTAGATACCTATATGAAAAGTACAAGAACATGGCAAGGATATAGCAATATTTCCCCTGAGTACTCTGCCAGGCTCCAGCAATTTCTATCACACAGGCACCCTGAAGTAGGTGAGCATGTTTTGCTAAATAGCCAGCAGTAGCTCACTCCTTCATGAATTTGTACAGTCATCTTTTAAACACACGTAATCTCTTACTGTCCACAGCATCCTGAAAGATCAGCAGCATAATTACATGTTGTGAGAGGAATTGCTCCCTTTGCTTTGAACTGTGATTGACACAAGTCAGGTGCTATGGCTGGAACAAAATGGCTGCTGGAACGAAAACATTCCACCTGTGTGAAAAGCTTGATCACTCGGGAAGGAGTGCATTTGTGCTCCCATCATTTAATTTCAAATGTCACAGGTCAATGTTCAACGTTATAACCAGTGATGGAACTCAGTCTGACGCATTATTGTGAGAACTATTTAAAATGTTGAATGGGGATAGGCATATCGTACCTGTCTGTCACATCAAGATGGAAAGCCAGTTTGAATAAATTAACCATGATTCAAACCATTCATTTCAGACTCAGTTACTAGGGCTGAGCTGACTGGGTTTTATTCCTTTGATGTGCTGAACTTTGTCTGTAATGACTCTAAAACTGTGTCTGTCAGCCACAACTTGCTTTATGATAGTTATTTCACCTACAATTTCATCTTACTTTGCCAAAGATTTCTCATACTCCTTCAGCTTGAACCCTGATAAAGCATCTTCTGACATCCTTACATGCTGAACAGACACAGTGAGATTGCAAACAAACCAAACTGACTGTCATTATTGAATAGTCCTCAGACACACACACAGCTTGGGTAAAGTTATATTAGCTGTAAAATGCTTGATTCCTAGGAAATCTCATAGGAGCCAGAATTATCAACACCTAAGGTCATTCTGAATCATTCAACAAATTGAGTCAGGCAACCTTCAAGCAGGTACAACCTTTGTTACTCAGATGAACAAAATCTGTCTTGTCTTCCACATGTTGCTAATGTAAAAGAGCTTTTTCCCCTCCAGCTGCCTAATATCTCCCCTCCTTTAATGATATTTCAGCTAGTGAAGTTTTTGGTCACACAAATCTGGGTTCCAAATGACTCTTTTGAAATGGCTGCGTTCAGTCAACATCAAATGCCACATATCAGCAGTCCTGATACCTGTTATAAAATATCTGCGACCCTGATGGAGCACTTTAGACTTGAGCCTTACTGCAAACATGGAGGTGATTTTGAGAAATGTGAGGTAAGAAAAACCCATGAGGATTTGTAAGTTTGATTGCTTTGGATGGACAACTTTCCCGCTCCTGACCATCCTCATCCAGCTACCATCCATCTCTGCAAAGTACAAAAGCTCTTGGCCCTACATCAAAGGGCCTGCTCGGGTGCATCCAAGTGGTTCTGTTCTTCGGAATCTTGTTCATGACACCTAATAAAAACAACCTCCCTCTAAAAGATGTGTGCTGTGACTTCAGAAGGCAATTTCCCAAAGCTGAGGGAAAGCATGAACTTAACTGAGCATGGGAAAATTATGTGTACCCACATACATACACACATACACACANTTCCACTCTACTAGCAACCAAGAAGGAAGTTAAGCAACTTCTTCTAGGGATAAACACATTTTATACGAACAGGATCTGCAAACTTGCAGCCAAGAGTCTTCCTAGAACTGGCTGAGGAAATTTCTGACCCCTTGACATCAGTCTTGGATAACTCCTGTAGCATGAGGGAAATTCCAGAGGAGTCGGAGAGCTCTCATTATGTGCCAATATTAGAAAAGAGAAAGTGGTCTGACCCCAGCAGCTCTAGAGTGGCAAGTCTGACATAATCTCATCACAATAATGGAAAAACTAATACAGAAGTCAATCAAAACAGAATTAATGCACAGGAACATAATTAGGGCCAGTTAACACAGACTAATAGAAAATAGGACTTGTCAAACACTCTTTGATGAGATAAAAAGTTGGGATGATAAAGGTGACTATGGGAATA
Source organism: Mystacornis crossleyi (assembly GCA_013400655.1). Classification (NCBI taxonomy): domain Eukaryota; kingdom Metazoa; phylum Chordata; class Aves; order Passeriformes; family Timaliidae; genus Mystacornis; species Mystacornis crossleyi. The sequence continues at coordinate 17,591 of VYZQ01059187.1, forward strand.
TAATATATTTAGACTTTTATAAAGCTTCGACTTTGCAGCTCATGACAGTTTGATTAAAAAATTGGTGTGATGCAATGTCCATGAAGTGCTCCCTAAATGGATTAGGAACTGCTAAGTGATCTGCTAAAAAGTAGTTGTTTATGAGGCATCAAGGGCATGTGGGGGTGTTTCTGAGGAGGCGAGGTCTGTAGGAGTTGGTAGGAAGCCTGGCATGACTGTGTCTTGTCATCCATAATCTGGGAGGAAAAGCAGAATTGCTGGTAATGAAACTATTGGCTGACACAAAGATGGTCAGTGCTTACAAGGACAGGACACATATTCAGAGCTGAAGGGAGCATCCTCCCACAGGAAGAAGGGAAGTTGTGGTCTTGGTGCTGTCTCTAGAAAGCAGAGAACTGGGAAAAATATTAGGAGTTTGTAAAGGGCAAGCAATTTCCTCTTTTGATGGCAGATTTATTGTGTGATAATTGGATAGACAAACAAGATACAAGATATAACGAGTAGAAGGAAGAATGGGAGTAGGGAAGGTGTTTTAACTTTGAGAACGATCAGTGAAAATGCACCTGGAATGCTGCACACAAAGATCACCCCAGGGTGGAAGAGATGAAACGTCCCTTTCTTGTGAGGTTAGGGCCAGGCACAGAAGAATGCAGTGACTCCTTTCACACAAGGCCTTCTCTCCAAGCAGGAGTGCAAGTTTTCTGAATTTCTGTCTCCAGCAGGAGGACATGAATTCTGTTTACTTTCCTTATTACCTACTGAAGCAGGTGGCCTGAGTCTTGCCCTCAACCTCCTTAGACTGGTGATAGCAAGATCAAGAGGCGTGTTGCAGCAGCACGTACACTCCTTAGCGAGGTTAACAGGGCTTTCGGTAAAGATTTTCAGGAGGTGTTTAACACTGTAAAAGGACATGGCAGGCACTGTCTCAAGAACCTCAAGTCAAATTCGAGCTTGGAAATATGTCCCAGTTCTTAGTTCTAGAGGTGATTGAGAAAACGTGGAAGAGAAATTTATAACCTTTTGTCTTCTGATGTCCTCAGTCACACCATACTGCCTCAGAAAAGGTATTTTAAGCAACCATCATGTATTGACATTAACTCAGAATGAATATATTATTTAATGGTTCTTGGTAGAGAACTCCTTCAACACTGTGCATTTCTTACTATGTTTGTCCAGGAGAAGATTCCTTGACTCCTACAATGGGAATCAACTCAGCCTTCCAGTCCTTTCTCAGCGTCAATTTTTCAGCTGTCTGCATGTTTCAGCAATAGTGAATGAGGTTTCCATCCATGCAGGGGAACAAGGAAAAAGGAAAAAAGAAGAAAGAGAGGAGGAAGGACCAGTGGGAAGAGAGAAAAAATGGATCAAAGGATGGATTATTTGCTTTTAAAAAATAGATCAGATACAAGAAAGAGCAGAACAGTCAGTGTCCTTTAAACTGTGCTCAGCTGGGTCATATTCACTTGTGGTGTGGCACAAGACACAATTTACCATGTGGCTCAGCTCCCCAAGTGAGGATTGTATCTTCCTTTTCCAAGTGAATGCCAAATAACTAAATTCAGGATGCTCAGGGACATGGGAAGTGCTTACAGTCTCACTGCTTCCCTTGAGCATTTGTTTTGAGCTCTTCTTGGTAGCAATGTTTGCAGCTGTTGTTTTGTAGCCTATGTGAAATCCATTGGTGGGTCTTGTTTGGGTCCTGGGGAGTTATTTGTCTGCATACCACCCACAAAGATCTACAGTCAGAGTCCGCAAAATGCAGTTTTTGTTGATAACAGCAAGACTGAATGTACAAAGTTGAACATCCTTGAGCTGCCCTTCCAGCTCTTCTCATGAAGATTCACAGTTGGGGATAAAAAATGCCTTGTATAGGTGTCAGTAATCTGAATCCAGGTGCCTGCATGCAGCCATACCATGGCAGTTTCATTTCTCTGGGAACTACCACTCCATTCAGTTCCCTACCCATGGACTGTCATCTGGGATATCTCAGAGTATCCTGGCCTTCTACAACTGGGCTTACAAATGCAGTGCAGTGCTTCTTTCTGGGTCAGAAGGAAGCCCAAAGGGATCCCACAGGTCCCAAGTGGGTCTAAACTTGCCAATACTGTCAATGGAACTGGGAGTGCGGTGGGATTTCAATCCCACCTTGGATGTCCATGCACCCAGCTCACACGCAGACACCCACACAGCAGACAAAAATGTCTAAACAATCAAGCAGAGAGTGATTCAGCTGACCAAAGTTCAGTGTCTAAGTCAGGGTTGGAGAAATAGTTGTTTGGGCTCCCACAGGAGCCCGGATACCCAGTTCCTGAGTTTTACTTTTCCCTCATGTTGCCCATGGTTTATAGCCTCCCTGGCTAGCACAGTTACTGGGCTATCCATCATCCATAGAATCACTGAATCATTTAGGCTGGAAGAGACTTCTAAGACCATCAGTTGCAACCATTAATCCAGCACTGCCAGCTCCACAGCTAAACCATGCCCACAAGTACCACATTTATAGATCTTTAAAAAACCTACATGGATGGTGGCTATACCACTGACCTGGGCAGCCTGTTCCAGTGCTTGACACTCCTTTCAATGGAGACATATTTCCTAATATCCAGCCTAAACCTTGTCTGGCAGAACTTGAGGCCATTCCCTCTTATTCTAACACGTGTTACGTGGGAGAAGCAGCTGACCCCCTCCTGGCTACAACCTCCTTCCAGATAGTTGTAGAGAGCAATAAGCTTCTCCCAGAGCCTCCTCTTCTCCAGGCTGAGCACACTCAGACGCTCCTCAAAGGACTTGAGCTCCCAATCCTTCACCTCCCTTGTTGCTGCCATCTTCATCCACACGTGCAAGACGCTGACCACACCAGTGGCCACACCAGTGGCCACACCAGTCATCTTAAAGGCCTTGAGAAGGCAAGCACCTATATTAGGATTCTCCAGGGAAAGCCTCTCACCTGCCTGCAACCCTGCAAGAGCACCACTACCACCTCCTGTGGATGCAGGAGTTCTGGGTGTGCAAGGCACCAGCTGCTCACTGGGTCACTGTGCCTCCTCCCCTGCTCTGGACAGCAGGAAGACAATGGTCGCTAGGGAAGCTGGGGTCAGTGCACAGGTTTGTTGCACACAACAGGAATAAGAGAGAACAAACAGCTGTCGGAGCACATCCATGACACTTTCCTGTGTAATCCTGGAAGGGGAGGCACTAAATATCATTCATACCTTAGAAGAAAAAAGGCGGGGGGAGCAGAAAGGGAGGAGTGCCTAAAGAAAGAGCAACAAATAGATATTCATCCCTTCTCCACAGAGGTCTTAAGTACTTTATTTACCTCTGGTGCAGAGGCACTGGAGCCGGAGAGGTACCACACCTCTTCAGGCTGGGACTGAGCATTTTAATGCACATGAACAGCATGCTGACTTCATTAAAGCATTCGATTAACACCAGAAAGGACCCACTCCAGCAGCTGCATTTATCACTAGGGCTATGGCATATTTAGAGAGAGTGATTTGGTAGGCCCTTAGCATAATCAGAATAGATGAACCTACCTTGGAGGGAAAAAAAAGAGACGTAGCTTTTAATAGACCTGTAAGTGCACTATGAATATTTATTGTGCCCATCCTTCCAGTAGGGGCTTGATGAGATAGGGAGCAGAAGTGGGACAAAGTGGGGGGGCAGGATCCCTCAGCAATGCCTGCCTTTGTCCATAGGTGTGTGTTGGTGCCAGTGCATGGGGGCTGGCACACCAGGCTCTCCACCAGCCCTGCAGAGCATCCCCAAGATGATGATGGTGCTTGCTACTAGGAAACCCTCTGTGTTCACTGCCCTCAGAGAGGCAGTCAGCTCCAGCACATGATCCAGATCCCAGGGCACTGTGGATCCAGATCCCAGGGCACTCTGAATCCAGAGGCATCTCTCCAGAGTCATGCAGAGATGAAGCACGGCCCTGGTGTGGTCACCTCAGCAAGGAGCCTGCAGGTGGATGACATGACTGTGGGCACAAGCATCCCTACAGGGCTCAGCACCCTGTGTCCTGCTCTCATCACATCTGGGTCAGACCAAAGACCTCGTGTCCCACTCCCAAAGGTGTCCACCGCAGGTGACTGGACAAGATTGGAAGAATAAGGCAATCTTACTATCCCAATCATCAGCAATTTGAGAACCAGGCACATCCTGAGCCAGTGATGATATACTGATAGCGAATGATTCTCCACAGAACCATTCTTCCACAAATTTGTTCCTTCCTTCTGTTTCATCCCCATTCTTCATGTCTCCCCAAGCTCACCCAGACTCTGCAAAACAATGAGCACTGTTATTTATTTTTTACATATATTTTTTATGCGTTTGAGTTTAGGAACCTTCAAATTAATGGTCCTAAAAATAAGTGAATTGAGGAGGCTGACAGGAGGCTGGGGGAAGGGGAGAAGGAGAGTTAAAGGCAAGAGGTTTCCCTTTGGGAACCAGAGAACTCAGTGCAGATGATCTGAGAACCAACCAGTTTAACAGCTGAGACTGTAATTGGAGTGTGCATCTGTATGTGAAGTTGTGAGTTTACTGGAAACTAGGACAGTGATGGTTTAGCTAGCAAGTCTGTAACAAAAGAGGAATAACTAGGATCGTATTTCCAAAAAGAACATTTTTTAAAGGCCTCCTTAGGGAAAGTGGGGATGGAAGAGTATTTCATTTGGAAAACACCAAAAAAAAATTTTACATGGAAATTTTCATTAATCTCTGTAGACTGTAAGGTCAAATTAAGATAAGAAATCTGATCACAAAAGTGTGAAACAGAGGGACTTTAGCCAATTCTAAGGGCAAATTTCAGTGCAGCTTGAGTGTTGAAGATTTCTGCCAAAGGTTTCTGCATGTACATGTCACTGTAACAAACACAGCTTTTAATTGGTCTCTCTGCCTATATACAGAGGCAAACATGTAGATGCAAGATTTTTCTTTTTTAATTTATATGCATCGCTAAAGATGTCATTTTCTGTAATTCTCCCTGCCTCACTGTCTAATACACATGACCTTTAATAAGCAGAACTTATGGTTTGACAGCAAGGATTGTTGAAAAACCTGAGGAAATCCTGGCTGGAATAAATTTTTAGTTCATTTCCATCCGCTGCTTACACTCAAGTTGTATGTGGATCATGAACTAAAGATGGCAATTTGGGAGGCAATTTTCTTGAATTGCAGGTACAGCAGGATGCAGGGGAAAGTAATGGCAGGATCAGGCATTTAGAAATGGTATAAACATTTAAGCTACTGGTTAGATTTAATGGATTTTATTCATTCACTTTCTTTGTCTTGCTCTCTTTTTTTTTTTAATGTTCACGAATGAGGAAAACAAAACAAAACGAAAGAAAACAAAACAAAACAAAATTTAAAAAACAGAGAAAAAAAGAAAAATAATGGGAAAAATAGATTAACACATTATCAATAAAAGGCTTTGTTGGTTTTGCAGTTCTCAGTGGAGATTTTTTGCTCCCTTTGAAAGAAACATCTCATTGAAGCACCTGCAGGTGCGTGGGCAAGAGCTCCCAGAGGTGCTGTTGCAAGGTCACCTTGTTTCCCATGGAGAAGAGGCACCCCGTGGGTAAGTGATGTACCAGGAAGGTGCTGGGCTGTGCCATTATTGGAGCTCTTGTGGCCTGGCTGGAGTGTGTGAACCAGGACTTTTCCTCATGTTTCACACTTCAAAAGGAAACAGTACAGACAGCACTATTTTGTATTTAATAAGAATTATGTGGATTCTCCTGCTGGATTCTCCTGCTGAGGATGTATTATTAATACGGGTCTCGCAAGAAATACTGAGTGTCTATTCATTGAAAATCACATCCCTAATTTCTCATTGTGGCTTTGGAGATCTCTTCCCTGGAGCAGGAAGTCAAATATTTCAGAATACCCACTGAATAATAGGGTTTCACCCTCACCTGAGTTTGCTGACTGACTGCCAGCTCAGCACGCAGTCCCAACGCCTACTGAGGCTGTGGGTGACTCCACCATGCAGGTACCTGGGGATGGGGAAGAGCAGTGCCCCTCTGTCTGCTAGAGAGGCTGGGGACATGCCAGACCAGATGCCAAGCTTGCCCTGACCATGTTGGTGAAACATGGGAATGAAATTCAGCAGCACTCAGAGCAGCTCCATGTGCTTGGGAGCATGCAGTGCACCTCTTGAGTAGTTTCCATTGGTACTGGAAAGAAAAGAGCACCCAGGTGCCACAGACTCAAGATTTCTAATGGGATATTGCCCTGCTCACCTCCATCAGTCGTTTCTGCAAATCTCAACTGCTGTGAATGTGACCTGAATTCAAAACAGATGCAATTTTCCAGAAACTGGGATTTCCTTACAGGAGGAACACCATGTCCAAGGTGTGTGCGGTATTTCAGGAGACAGTTGGACTTTCTGGCAGCTCTCCAGAGGAGAGCAGTGAAAACAGTGTAAGAAAAGATCAAAGACACCAGGACCTTTTAGTCTTGGAAAGAGAAGCCCAATATATGAGCAGAGCTTTTAAATGTTTAAAAAGCTGCTTCAAATAAGAAAGGAATTCTCTATTGACACTGGGAATGGGACAAGTTCTGGTGTAGAAAGGAGGTTCATATTAGATGTTAGGAGACCTCTAAGACTAGGAATAATGAAAAACTGGGATAAGATGTGTGGGGAAGAGGCAAAATCTAAATTTCTTGAGGAATTTACAAAGAGGTTAAACACACACCTGCCTAGGATGGGGAGAATCCTGCCTTGTGGCGGGAATGAACGCTTGGTCTCTCCTAACTCTGTCCTTTCTTGGCATTTGACTTCTGCAGTAGACAGAGAAAGTGTGCCTACCTAAAATAAAAGCTTTTGGCTAGGGAGTGGTGTTATTACTGGCAGTCCTTTCCCTCAGATGATTTTGCCACAGCAACTACTTTCATGCACAGGATCCCCTTCTTCCATCAGGAATTGCCTGATCTGACCTGGCTTGAGGGCAGAGATCACACCACAGCTTACCTCACTGGCTGTGACCCCTGGAAGCTTCTGGATCCTGGATACTTGCAGTCATCTGGTTCCAGTCTCACAGAAGGCAATGGCAATGATTAGTGCGAGCATAATCAGGCCTGAGTTTCTTTATGGAGAACTATTGATCAACCCAAAGCCATGACATTACAGACACAAGCCTGCCTGAGCCGTCTTCCTTCTTTGAACACAGTAGGGACAGAAATCTTCCCAATTCAAGCCTGGAGACGAGGCCAAGGGTTGTGCTGGGTGATGCTGTTTGGTCCAGTGCTGGAGCCTCCAGCCGAGCCCCAAGCACCCCGTGCCGCATCCTGCACAGAGAGCACTCAAAAGCCACGCAGGGCCCTTTCAGTGACTGATACCCCAGCAAACTGCTGGCCACTGACACCATTTATTCAGTGTTCCCCATTCAGACACAGAGCAGCACTGGTTGGAAATGGGAGGGAGGTGGGTGAAGGCATGAGCAGCCCACAGGGAATCGTACACAGCTCAGGGACAGGGAGGTTGGTTTGCTTGAGTGCACAGAGCACTCCATAGGCAAACACTAATTTACTGGGTCAGCGGGCACACATGGCAGGACGCCTGTACACCCCAGGAATACACACAAAAACACACACACACTCACCCCAACCATACAGAAACAGTCACTGCATTTGTATACACAGAGACAATGCCTGTGAGCTGGCCAAGAACACGCACAAGTCACAACTGTATTTGCAGGCAGAATTTAGCTGCACACATACACATGTGCACGTTACTCATTTGCGGACTCTGTCACCATGTACCCAAAGCCTAATTCTACTGCCCTGCACTTGCTGGCTGTCTCTGAAAGTCCCTCTCGTACTATCAACACAGACAAATCTCTGCAGTGCCAGGCATAGGGGGCCCCAGCAGCATGCCCCGTTTGTCCAAATGACAGCCCAGTAAATTCCCCCATGGGTATATAGAGCCTGCGGCTGGTAGCCTGGTAGGGTTATGTGTTTCCTGCAGCATTAATAGCTTTAAAAAAATCCTAATGTGTCATTCAGATAGAAGTTGCAGCTGAAGAGTCAGGAAATGCCCAGGTGAACGCGACATGGGCCACGCTGAACTCCGCCCCCATGTGAGTCCAGTGTGAGAGGGCAAACAGGATGGAGACAGCCAAAGCTCTAGCATTGCTGAGCAACTCGATTCCCTCCTGGGGATCCCTGGCTCAGCTGGAAAGTTTTCTGTATTGACATGAACACCATTTATTTTGGCTGCACAATGTTGTCTCCAATAGCCCTATGGATCCAGCTGCATCAGGAGAGGGACTGCACACACAGCCTCGTGCTCCCGCTGGTCACCAGCGTCACAGCCTCTCCTGGCAGTGATGGCAGGGGACAGTCCAGTGGATGGGGTCAGGCTCTCTCAGGGGTGTACTGTGGAGGGGTTGATTGGCACAAAGTTGGATTTTATCCTTGCTCATGCAACTCCTGTTTCATTAGCTGCACAACATCCAGCCTGCAGGAGGAAAAGCCAAATAGCAATTTGCCACTGCAGCTTCCCTTGGTTTCCAATCAGACCATTTACCTGGGAGACAAAGCCTGTGTTTAAGTGCTTCACTTCAGAAACCCCTGCTTGCAATGTTCTGCTGAAGCACTTCCATCACAGAAATTTCTGCAACCTGCAGTCTCAGCAGTGAGGCCGAGGGCTAAATGAGTCACAAAGGCTCGATTTCCCTGCTGCACTCCTGAGGAATAACATTTGCTTATCGACCCCTACCTGGGGCTTTTCAAGGATTAGTCACTAATGCAGCCAGGCTGGGGACAGGATGCAAAGCTGGTGTAAGCCAACCTGCTCCCTTCCTCTCAGAGAAGTTTGCTTTACACTATGACCTGGTATTCATTTTGGTTGTTGATTTTTGGTTTTTTTTTTTTTTTTTTTTTAATTTTGCTCATTACAGCTCTATAGAAGCCCCAGGCACTGGTATTTCTGTTTCAGTAAGGAGCACCCAGTCCAGGTGGGTTTGCTTTTGCTGCCATGACTTCTGCAGAAAAAGAGACTTTGGCTCCTCGGGGTTGGCTGTCAGTATGGCTTCTTTCACTGGTGCTAAAGTCAAACATATGTGAGAAATAAACCTGTCAAGACAGGAGAAACACAACAAAAAACAATCAATGTTTGTTGAAAGAGAGAAAACCTCAATGGCACAACATTAATTCCCACTTTGTAACTTGATGTCACAAGATATAGGAAGCTTTATGAAAAATAACCAAGGAATTATTTTATGATGGGTGTGTGTTTCGCAAAAGCATCTCCTTTACAAAATATCCCTTGCCTGGGATGCCAGTTAGGTCTGACGTGCAGATGCAGAGGATGATTAGCTGTGCCACTGGTTACTGTCCTGGGGAGTGGAGATGTGGAACATTGCTTCAGAGGAAGGATACTGAAGCAAGAATAAAGTTCCCCACTTTGTATTTGGATGAACATGCCAGTATGTGATAATCCTCTAAGGGCTCAGGCAGGCTGCAGGAGCTCTCCTGAGACAATCACACACGGATGGAGGACACTGCAATTATGAGGGTAGAGGTCACTGCAAATTGAGGGTAGAGGTCAGTGGCTCAGAATCCCGATGGACATCAGTGACAAGGGGTCAAGCTCAGTTCTCTGAGCTAGAAGGTTTCTTGTTGTGGCAGTAAGCCATGCACAGCATCCACCCTAAGCCACAGTTCACAGAATCATAGAATCATTAAGGTCAAAAAAGATCTTCAAGATCAAGTCCAACCATTGACTAAATACCACCATTCCCACTAAACCATGTCATGCACTGTCACGTCTACTCATTTTCTGAACACTTCCGGGGATGGTGACTCCACAGCTTCCCTGGGCAGCCTGTTTCAAAGCTAAACCAATTTTTAAGTGAAGAAATTTTTCCTAGTGTTCAGCACTACAGTTTACCTATAATCCTGGGACATCCCACTGTCCCCCACCATGTCCCCAGCAGCTCTTCTGCAGCAGCTCTGTGCCAAGACTTACATCTCATGGTGCGGGTGACACTGTGCATCCTTCCTTCAGAGAGGCATCAGAGACCTTGAACGACCTTCTACAGTCTGAGTTTCAGTTGAGTCCTTAAAAGCAAGTGCTGAGTATGGGCTGCAAATTTCTGGCTCTGTGGATGTGTTGATGTGGTTGTGGTGGGGGTGACCTCCAGCCAGCACTAGCCTGTGGGAAATTCCTGCTACACAAATGTAATCTGAGGAGAAATGCTGCACTCTGCACGTGGAGCTGGCTTTGTAACAAAATCGTCTTTATTCTGGTCTGAGCTGATGGTGTCAGCACTGCCTAAAGCTGGCCTGCCTGCGAGCTCTTGTTTTGCAGACATTCAGTCCCTGCAAGGATCAGAGCCCCACTAGTAAACAGAGCCCCTGTTCCCTCCCCCCTCCATGCTTTGGTACCTTTGCTGGACAACCATTTACGTATTGGAGATGAGCCAGCGGTTCAGAGCCAAATCAAAGCCAACAGCCCCAGACTGAAGCTTTGCAGTCTTCCAGCATAACAGGCTGTCTGCAGGCAAGTTCAAACAAAATGCTGCTGCAGTGCCAATCTTTCAGTACAGGTACAAAGCGACATCATGGTTCAATACAGACGTATCACACTCTGACATACAAATAACGGGTGGGCAACATGAAGGAACAAGCCTAAATAAATCTTCTGGAGAGAAAAATCAAGCTGTTTTGGAGGAGGAAGCTGCTTCCAACTTTCTGGGAAACTTTACAGGAAGAAGTGCTGGGCTCCCTGGGATGGAAGGAGCCATCAGGAGATGAATCTGTGTGGCTGTGAGCGGCGACAGAGATGCGATTCACTTGTCTACTTCTATTAAAGAGTGCAAGAGCTAAGAAGTGAAGAGGCCATTTAAATGTGTCCAGTTTGATCAAAGCTAAGTACATCCATGCAGGACAACTCAGGTACACAGGGAGTTAGACCCAAAGGCCAAATATCCTTGGCCAGGTCTTGCCACTGAGGATGAGCAGGTGCAGGTCTGATGAGGGTGACAAGAACTTCTGTCCCCTTTTCCTCAGCTGGAGCACATTTAAAGCCACTGCTGGAGCTTAGGTTGCTTGGGATCAATCCTGGAGGAGTCTGGAGGAGAAGTCTGAGTGGTTTTCCTCTATGAGCTGCAGGCTCTTTCCCAAGCACTACCTCTATTGCTCTGCCAGCAGAGGTACCCCAGGGCAGACCACATCAAGGAGACAGGTTAGAAAGAGGCATGATCTCAGTGTTATCTCACAGCTAAGAGGAATGTAGGGGACTTCACTCTCTTGGCAGGTCCCTTCTGGGTAGCTCTTCCTCTCTCTACCGTTTTCTTCCACTGCTGTTTGTCTGTCTCATCTATGGAGCCAGAGAGTCAAGTGAAGTTAGAACTATCAAGTATTGTGTGTACAAACAGAAGCCACAACACAGGTTTGCATGTAAGTGGGTACTTCTGAGCCTACCACGGTTTTTTAAAATACATAAATAAGTAGATAGATAGATATAAAGACAGATAGATATTATTCACCAAAAGGAATGGAAAAAAAAAAAAACAAACAAAACAAACCAACAAACAAACAAAAACCCCCCAAAACCCAAAACAAATAAAACAGAACAAAACAAAACCCCGTAAGAGCCAGCTAAGCTCACAGGTACATATCTGAGCACTCCCAGCTGCACCGATCAATCCACATGCCAAGCACAAGTAACTGAGAGAGATAAAGAGCAGATGCTGTGGAGCAGAAATTATACAGTGGACAAAGTGCTCAGGAGACCCTTAACCTGCTAGATAATAAGAGATTTCACCTTGGTTTTTACAGTCATTGATACCCAGGATGGGAAACCAATGTGCTTAGAAGAGAAAGCACAATATCGGGGACAACACCAAAGCCTGCTTACTGAAGGCATTTATACTGCAACAGCAAACAGCCCAGGAGAGCCATTGATAGCAGCCACTGTCTGATGGAAAGCTGAATCAACAATTTCTGGGGATGTCACAGATCCCAAAGATGAAGTGGGAGAACAACTCTCTGTAAGGTTTTGTACTGGAGCTGATGGGAGCCAACTTCCTAAATCCACTTGCATGGTCATCTGGCCCTGGTGTGCACACAGCTTTCTCTAGGGAGCATTGAAGCTGCATGTGGGAGAGAGGAGAATGCTGTATTTACCTACTGTGACCACCTCAGGACATGGTTTAGATGCTAGTTTTACTCCTTCCTGTCATGGTCAAAGTCTGCCAGGTTGTTATATTCACAGTAAAGCTCATCATAGGATTGGTCCCTCTAAGCTCAGCACCCAGCTTCCCCAAAGCAGGAGCTGCCTCACACCTTTTTGGTCATGGAGAGCACAGACCATCAGGTCAGCAAGGGTTTCCAGACTCAGCTGGGTCTTCTTTGGTGGCATTTATCCTCTCTGGGGACCATGCTGGATCAGTGGCAGAGGTCTGTGTATGGCTATGAGGCTGTCAGTGAAGACAGATTGGATTTGGCAGTGCTGGGTTAATGGCTGGACTTGACAGTCTCAGAGATCTTTCCCAGCTTTTCTGGTTCTGTGACTGAAGAAGTGTTTCAGCATCTTGGGGTGCCTGTTAAGCCCCAGGGATGCTGTCTTTGCCTAAGGCTGACAGACTGAAACACTCACAGAGGTTTCCCTTTGCCTGGCAAGGGATGTCTGTCATTGTGTGTAGAGCCACACCCAGGATCTCCAAAGGGGTATTGATCCAGCAGCCACATAACCCTGTGGAAAGCCAATGAGTCCAACTGGACATCAGCCACTGAAATTTCCTATGGCCCTTACTAAGGACACTGGTCCCTGGGTTTGCAGTGGCTCCTATGACCATCCTTTGTACATGCCTGTCCTGCTCTGCTATGCCTGCCCAAGCTAACCACAAGTGCTGCTTGCCTTTGCAGAGAGCAGAGACAAGCAACGAACACAGCTATTTTTCAGCAAAGGACAAATAGTGCCCATGGATTGAATTGGGTTATCCCACTTTCCCAGTGAGAGCGAAGAGTGAGATCTGTGGAAGATCCCAGTCTGTGGAGTGCGTGTAAAACCCCCTGGAGAGGAATGGCCCAGTCCACGAAAAAGGTGTTCAGAGGCCTCCACACACTGTGCAGGTTGCACAGCATCACACAAATGAAGCTGCAGAGCAGTGATAGCACTGGGGGATGATAAAGCTTTGCCATCCTAGATGATAAACACCATCGGTGGCTGCTTAATAGGTAATGTGGGATTGGCACAGTCCCAGGGCAGATGTAACACGCCTGCAAGTATGTATATGTGTGACTTCCCATAAATCCACGTCTGACACGAGGACCTTTGTGAACTGGATTGTAAATAATTAGCTGGACGTGTCTGTATTTCTTTTTGCAGTACCACCGTCGCTAGGACAAAAGTTGAGGTCTCCTGCTTCTGTGGTGCCATGGATTGCGTGTCCAGAAGGGGCAGGTGATGGTTCAGGCAGCATGACCCCTCACTGCAACCTGTCCAGACATCCTGTAATGAGTCTGGCAGTTTGTGCTCAGCTAAGGAACCTAGCCCATCATATCTGAAGAAATCCCTAGAAGGTTAATGCAATATAACCCTTGGCAGCTTGTTCCTGGTATAAATGAGGTCCTATTTTGAGGAATTTATGATTAAAGTGAATAAAGAACAGTCATCTTTCCAAATATAAATTGAAGGCAGTCTGATTTATTTCTCATGATGCATTTGGTCATGTTCTGTTGTCTTTGCAAATCTGTATTTTTATTGCATTGAGATGTTTCTCAGGTTTGGGTTACATTTCAAATAAATATCCGATGCCATGTTGATTTCCTGTATCATATTTCACTAGTTTTAGGGAGGAATGGAGCACCATTTTTATAAAAAACAGCAGTCTTAAAAGGAATTTTTAACATGGGGCTTGTCTGCCTTTAGCAAGTGATAGCTGGCTCTCTAACAGTGTTGGTATTGTTAAAAGCATTACAACCTGCATTCGCATGGATTTGGTTATCTCAGGATAAAGGTGCCTTATGCCTATATAACCATTTCCATGTGTGAAGAGGAATAATTCCAAAACTGTAAATCAAGGCTTTTAGTGGCGTAGCTTTAACTCATAAAAATCACACTGCTAATAGAGACATGGTTGAAATAAGGAAAGAAACCTCAGCGTGGAGAGAGAAATTCCTATTGTGGAAGACACCTGTGTAGACAAAGATTTTTAGGATCCTGTCTACAGTCCTACATCAATATCATACTGGAGTATACTGGGCTGCTTTGGTCATCACAGTGAACAAAGTTATTCCGCCTCAGGACTGGGTCATGTGGCAGCAAAGCAAAATGGATTAATTCACTCTATGGGGTGCCAATGTGAGCTCAGGACCAGGTCCCCTGTGTTTGTCTCAGGCACATCTGCCCAAAGATGAACCCCAATTTCCCATGTCTGCACAGAAAATCCTGCAAAGTGTGGAGACTGTCTCTTGTGGCAAAACCCTGATGCAGAAGAGGAATCTTCCAGGACTCCTCAAAAAGACCGCTGACACTGAAGGGACAGGACATTGTGTGACGGGAAAGACATGCAGGGAAAAGGTGGTGGCAGCCCCCACAGTGGGACAGTTCCCTGCAGGGTATGCTCAGCTCAAGGTCTGAGCCTGTGTTTCCCTCGCCACTGCATCTCCCACACTGCACTACAATAAGAAACTGAAATCTTTGTTATTCAAATATCCTCCCCATGATGAACTACATTATCCTTCATATTTTCAAGGATCCCTCTCTTAGACCTATCTCTTATTTCATTAATGCAGTTGCTAGAGATGAAATCCCTTCTTCCTTAATTACTCTGCTCCAACCCTCCTTGTTACTCTTCATGAAAGAAGCAGACAATAATCCTAATATCCTCCTTTTTTTTTTTGTCGCCATTGCTTAACAAGAAGAGCCTTGAAATCATTGCCCCCTATTTCCCAGACCTAGCCAGCCGATAGGAAATAATTAACTCCTATCTGTGCTGACGGAGTGGTGGCTGGTGTGTAGCCAGTTCCAGGTAGTTTGTTATTTCTGCTTTATCGCCTGCTGCAGAAGGGAGGCTGCAAGATTATTGAGCAAAGCTCTGCCTGCGTGTTTATCACTACAAGTTTGAAGAAACAGTGTTAGTAATGATTTAATTTTATTTTATAATTTTCTTAAATAAAGGGTATTGTTTAGTCTCAGTGATGCAAATGAAAAACCTTCTTGGACTCGTTTAATTTTACAAACAAGACTGTCTTTGCTGCAGCCTGTGCTACAGCAGATGATCACACAGAGATCATCCCAGAAGATGCAGAAAGCTGGGAGCTGCTCAGCAGCAGCAGCAGAACTGGAATTGTGTGAGCTGCCCGTACAGCTCAGGTTGGGGATGAGGCAACAGGACAGGAGTTTAC
>VYZQ01059187.1:34052-45001 GCA_013400655.1 Mystacornis crossleyi
GAGGCAACAGGACAGGAGTTTACCAAGCTTGCAATCAGCTGCTGCATGAAAGCAGCTTTGTCTGATTATCCCAAAGGTCCCCTTAGCTCAGCATCCAAGAGTAGCCAACAGCAGATGACAAGCAGAGCAGGAGCAGGAGCCAGCATACCTAATCGATATTTATCTCTGCCCTGTGTTTTGCATCTTGAGACTTTCTGCTGTAAATGTGTCTTCCATTGTTGCCTCCAGCAGCCTTTTGGAACTCATTAAAGCCTTTATCACCTACAACAAGGACTTCCCAACTGTATTAGGTGTTCATTTTGAATCTGTCACCTGCTAATTTCGCTCATTGCACCCTGTACTTGTGTTGGGAAGGACAATGAACAACTTCTCCCTGTGCTCACTCCCCCTGCCACTCAGGATTTATTATTTTCCTTCCCTCCAGCTGTGTCTGAGAAATAATGTTGTAAAATCTCTGCTAAGGCAAGAATGCATTAATCACTAACTTGATTAATTACCAAAGGATCATTTCCTGTCTATGATACATGTAAACCCCCAAACTTCTTGAATCAGAAGTACACTCAAGGTGTTCAGTGTCACATCCATCATATCTAGGAGCATCACTGTTGACAGAGGCAGATGTGGCTGCTCAGACAACCTCCTTACAATGCTGAGAGTCCCGTGGTCAAAGCTCTGCCTTGCTGGGCAGGGTGTGTGAGCAATTCGGCAGCAGTAAAACATCTCAGTTTTGTGAAGATGTCCCATGGTGACCCTCTGCTTCCCAGTTCCACCCTTGCCTCTTTATAGCATTTACACCCCTGACACCTCAGCTGTCATGAACAACTGGAAACTGTTCTCAGGCCTGTGGAAGAGCTCAGTTTGGGTTAGTATTGTTGCCACAGAAGAAAAGATTGCTTTACAAAAACACCTCCGTTTTCAGTGGGCTCTACGCGTAGATTCACAGAATCACAGAACAGTTTGGGTTGAAGGATTCTTAAAGATCATCTTATTCCAAATCCCTTGCCGTGGGCAGGGTCACCTTCCACCAGACCAGGCTGCTCAGAGCCCCATCCAGCCTTGCCTTGAACACTTCCAGGGATAAAGCATCCACAATTTCTCTGGCACCTGTTGTCTGGCATGTTGTTGTCTGGCATGGCTGAAGAATCTCCACATGGGAAGCTGCTGTCCATCCCCATCCTCTACAGACCATGATAAAAGGATTTTACTCTCCATGACTGTCAGACTGAGACCATCCAGTGACATAAAATTCATTTTGATAGGGGAAAGGAGGATGATGATGGTAAAGCAGCTGTCAGCCCATTGCTTGAAGCCACAGAGAAAGCTATGCCATGTCATGGAGACCATTTATCTTTTATCTCTGCTCTGACTTCTTCACAGAGCTTATCTCCCCATCTACTGTTTCCCATCTTAGCAGCTCCTCTGCCTGGTGATCACCCAATGAGTCTTTAAGGTACAGACAAGGGCAAAGGAGGTGATACAACAGTCAAGTAGAGATCAGAAAGACACTCTAGGCTGGGAGCAGCTGGCTTGCAGTGATTTCCCTTCAGGACTCATCTTGGAAGTGGATCTCCTCTGCCCCATCCTGAGGCTGCAGAGGAACCTTAGCTCTTCCTTTGCTATTCCCCCTGGCTACCAGACAAACATAAACACTGATCTTCAGACTCTGTGAAGTACCAAAGCCAAGCCCTTGTGCAGAACTCATGCTTCCTGGAGGGCTAGAAGGAGTCTTTTGAAAGTACAGGGTTATGGGGTGCTCTGCAGCTTGGAAAAGGTGACTCAGGATCTGTGTGGACCTTGATGGGACAAAAGTCTCCTTCACAGGAACCTTTCTGGGTGCTGAACGCACCTCTGGGCTGTGGTGCCTGTGTGATCCCCATGCACAGCAAAGGGAACTGGCACCAGTCATGCTGGCAAGAGGGATGGAGTGGCTGAAATGGTTTGGAAGGACTGCCTGGAAAGGAAACACCTGGCAAGGTTCCCATTCACCAAAAAAACAAGTAAGAGCTCCAGGCTGTCCTGTGGCGCTCAGTGCACACCACGAGGCATAACCAGCCAGCCCGAGCACAGCAGAGAGATGAAACGAGTGAAGCCTTCAGAGACAGAGCATGGACTTTGCTGGTTTGATCTCCAGAGTGCACGAGAACCCCTCTCAACTCAGTCCCTAAAATACAGGCCACAACACTTCCTGATTAAGGTAGCAGCATCTTTCCTACCAATTTCCAAGCTTGGAAATTTTCTTGGGCTTGTGGCTGCTGGTGAACCACCAAGAACTGCTCAGGCAGCTTAACCCAGAGGTGGTGCCTGATCCTGCCAGACACAACTTGGATGCAGTGAGCACTCCACTGCTCCCGGGGCTATTTGGAGATGCTCTTCCTCTCCAGCAGGGAGGAGGGAGGAACAGAGCATTTCCAACTGCAGCCAAGAAAGCTAATGGATACATTTCTTTTCCCAAGGCAGGCAAATTATTTCTGCTCCCAGCTGACCCCTCGACCACAAAAAACACCATAAAACAGCAAGAGTGTGTAAAAAATAAACACAGGCACGCATCAGCCTTCCGGATTCTCGTCCCCCGAGCCAGAGGAGCTCGGGCCGTGGACAGAAGGAATGTGGTGTTGCATCGGGAGCCATAGGGATGGGATCAGGGACAGGAACATTTAATAACTAGCCTCTGGACCCCACTGAGGAGCAGAGGGAAGGAAGAAACATGTGAGTGATGACTACTCATATTGCAAAGGGGGGCAAATTTGAATCTCATCTGCATGTTTTGCAAGGATTGGGATTTACAGCATAAACTGCTTGCTCTGCTACTTTGACTCTTGCTGTCTTGGCTCCTCTGGCCAAGTTTGCATCAGGGCTGATCAGCCAGGAGCCCTGCAAAGGAATTATAACACATGGGGCTAGATTCATGCTGCAGCTTCTCAAGAATCTGTAGGGAAGCGTGCTATGAATGGAAGCATCTTTTTGCCTCTCCCTGTCACCTTGCAGCGTGCCAAGCTGGAGAGAAAGGAAGGCAGAGAGAAGGCAGTTTTCCACACTGTGAGAGGAGCCTGAAGACATGCCAGAGCCTGACTGTAGAAGCCTAATATAAGCTTAGACTTTTCTGTTCACACCAGCCAAGACATCCTGCACTGAGACTGAAGACCTGCAAATTTTGTATCAATACATAGGCACATAGTTGGCTTAGCTCACTACCAACTGGGCTTGGCATTGCTGTACTCAGAAGTGGACTATGACAGCCACAGGTTTTGCATCACACTGACAGGAGGAAGTGCCACATGGTTTAGACCTCAACTGATACAAAGAAATATGAATGTCAAATGAACCAGCTTCAGTTTGGGAAGGGGCTAAACCTCCTCACCTCTACTCATGGACTCCCAGAGAAATCCACGCCAGAAATTTCACAGGGATTGAGACAACACAGGTATACTTGCCTTATACCTGCCCTCAGTTAGTCTCCACCAGCATCTACAACTTCCCCGCTTTCTGAGGATGCATTTTGCAACTGAGAACTGGAGTTGCTCATAGAAAGTAATACCACCCAGCAGGCAGCACTGCTGGCCTCTGAGAGGATGAGCAGTGCAGGTTGTGCCCGGATCTCAGCCAGCAGCACCAAGATACCCCCAGAGCCCCCACGCAGCAATAAGTGGCACTGTGTCCTCCCCCTCTGCTGAGAGACACCTGGGCTCCTGCTGTTGCAGAGAACTGACAGGCAAAGCTGCTGACTGTCTTCTGGCTGTCTCAGCTCTCTTAGAGTTTGAGGAGTAAAGTAATCCTTCAGTGCCCAGATTTCATATGCTGACAGTAAGCATTTTTCTTTAAAAAACCCAGAAACCTTTTTGTGGAAAATAATATTCCTTGTGGCTGGTGGTCGTGATGGGCAGCAGAAGCAACATGAGGGAAAAAACCAATTCTGAGAAATTCCATGAAACAAGCAACCTACATTTTTCCTCACTACTGCATCACTAATTGTATCTCTTTAATGCATTGATTTTTTTTCAAAAGAACCAGAAGAGGTAAACAAAAGTAACAGGTTCCTTTCAAAACCCAGCTCAGCTAGCAGGAATTAGGAATTAAAGTCAGACATAATGCAAATAGCATGGTGGTTTATTTGCTGCTCCTTTTGTGAAACACAGCTGCCTCCAGCAGCAGCAACAGCCTCAGAGCCATCCAGCACGAGGTCCCTCCTCCAGCTCCTGCCCCTCCTGGGTGCCAGCAGATCCTCTGGCCAAGTGCAGCAGTAGCTGTGGCACTGGGTGGTGTGTTTGCTGCCTGCTCTGTCAGGCTGTCACTGTGCCCTGTGCTCTCTTTGCCTTCCTTTCTGTTTCCAAATCCCGCGTAAGCCCAGGTGATGGCTCAGAGCAGAAATGTCAGAATGCAAATTCTGGCCTGAAAGAAGTTATTTCCAATACAAGTGGTCAGCTTGCAGCCAATAGTTCTGTGTGCCTTGCTGTGGTTCAATATCCCTTTCCTCTTCTCAAGCGCTTAACTCCGAAACTCTCATCGATTTAGACTGGGGTTTTATAATCAGCTAAGGGTTTTTAAATCAGTTAAGGATTTTTTAATTAGTTAAGAGTTTTAGAATCAGTCAGAACTCCCACGAAGCTGAAGGTGCTGAGTCCCTGGTCACCTACATTTGTTATGTGCAGCACCTTCCAAGGATATTTTGAAATATTTAAAGCATTTCTTTGTTCAAAAAGCAAAGTGCCAAAGGGCAGGGAGCTGGCTGGAGAATCCAGACTGGCCTGCAGAAAATGCTCGCAGAGCAAGAAGCTAAATCCAGGTTTATGAAACGTACTTGGAAGGAGCTCAGCAGCGTAAATCCCAGTGCTAACAGAGCAGCTCTGAGTCAATTGCAAATAACACACTCTTACTGTCCAGCCACAGTGCAATTCCACTGAGCTTTGGCAGAGGGTAATTCCAGTGTCAGATATTTTCATGAGACCCCACTTGACATTTTGGCTGGAAATCCTGTGGCATATTTTGATATTCCGTGACACACCGTGTTAACCGCATGGGTCTCCTCCACTGCTTTGATGGACACCGCTACCCACTCAGGCAGAAAGGAGAGTGTCTGGATGAGCCTTTCCCTCTGGCTCCCCCCCGCCAGCACAGAGAGCATCAGGCTATTGAAATTATGTTGCTAGATCCAAAATCTCCTGGGAGAAATAACCACTGTTCTGGAGCCTGCATGGCTGCATCCTTCCAGACAGATGCATTTGCAGTTTCCCAAGGCAAGGCAGACACTGAATATGATGCTTCTGATGAGGCTTTTCCAGAGTGGGGGCGAGAGTTTTGCATTGTTTCTGCCTTCACCTCGCTTGCCACTACCTGGCTCAAGGCACTGCTTGCTGGTGTTGCTGCAGATTAGGAATGCGCGGCCTGCTCAGGAGGCCTCAGGTGACAGGTGACACCTCTTGCCTGGTCAGGACTCTCCAATGCTGAGTCCCCACACATGAGATGCAGCAGGTAGCCTGACTTCCTCTCAGCTGGCTAGACATGTCTGGAGAAAGCACCCATGTGATGGGGGGGACATCCCTGGAGGGAAGCCTGCATCCCAGCTGCAGGTGCTGTGCTGGGGCCTGCCGTGCTTTGTTGCCTGCCAAGACATGGGGCCTCAGCATGTGAATGAGGAGGACAGGGCTCTGGTTAAGAGAAGGGGGGTGCTGCAGTGGGGCTTGCAGGGAAGGACGAGCACAGAGCACAGATGAGGAGAGATTCAGATGATTGTCTGGGCCCAGGTGCCAGGTCCTGCCTCCTTGTCATCCTCCCATCTACCCTGCACAGCCTGTGCCGCCCACCAGCTGGTACCCCTTGTATGTACAGCTCCATGCCCACCTACTTCTACACTATAGTAAGGCCAGTGCCAAGTGACACTAAAACCACAGCAAGGGTCTCAGACCCAGGTCCCTCAGCAGCAGTTGTTATCCTGCTCCCCACACGAGGCAGGGTGAAGGAATAAACCTCTAGAGAGGCTGTAGCTGACACCTTCAGAGTCAGCCACAGACATGGGACGTAGCTGTTTGAGCCACGGCAGCAGTAGAGAGGTTTTGGATTTTGACAGCATCAGGGCTGCAGTAGTCCAGACAGCTGGAGAGCCATTTCCCAGTGGAGATGACAGCTAATCTCTGGGATTTATCAGATGGGCATCATTTCCAGTATGCTGAAGGCATTCTGGGAAAGATACCCAAGACACATACAAGGCACTGTTACTGTGTGTAACTCTGTGTACTGTGTGTAGACTTTAAGTCTAAAAATACGCACATTACTTACCCACTCCTGCGTCCCTTTCACAATCCTTTTTTGATCTCTGATAACAGGCAGCTTCTTTGCCCTCTGGGCATGAGGCTGTTCCTCATGTGGTCCAAAAACATTTCAATATCCTGATGACTGGTTCAGACCCACTTGCTGAGAGAGAGAGAGTACAGGGAAGGCAGGGAAGGGACACCACATTCTCCATACCAGCATAATAAACCTTGGCAAATCAGTGAGGAAGGTGAACCAAACATCACCAGAGGCAGCTGAGGGAGAGGCAGAGGGCAGAATCCCAAAGGCAAGAGGCAGAGGATTTGTTGCCAGCTGTTGAGTAGGGTAGCAGAGAGCAGACAGCCGCAAGGAGGCATGGAAAGACCAGACTGGGAGGCTGCCAAGGAAGAGAGAGTCGCATTAAATCTTATTTGTCTTTAAACAAAGTGTTCTAATTGCTAACAAAGGGATTTCAAGCAAATTGTAATAAAACTGAGTTATTCTGATCAATTACACAGTCAAGCAAATTACGGAAGGAGTCTGAAATATTGCCAGATACAAAAGAGAGATGAAGAAAGAGGAGGAGGAGTTGAAGAGAGAGTGGGGGAGGCAGTAATTTGAGGGAGGAAAATTACTTGATGGCTTGATAAGGAGAATTATTAAGCATAAATTTGAGATGCAGGTTGCTAAATCTGAATACAAAATCAAGGGTAGAAATGGAAATTGTGTTTTAAGGCTGGTAAAATCGGAGCAGGGGCAAAGAGAAAAAAAATATGCAGACATGCATTAGAGACAGATGCTGTTGGGGTGTCTGCAAAGATGGTTGCTAACTGCAGCAAGCTGAAAGCAAGGCATGACCCAGGAAAGCAGAGCTTTTTGGTGAGGGCATCAGATCAGTGCTGAGTGGGCATCAAGCCACATTCCTGCCACAGACATCCTACTTGACCCACAACTGCTTCAAAGCACTTAGCAATGACCTGGTTTGTCACTGGAAGAGTTACAAGGGCTGGGATCCCAATGCAGTATGAGGAAAGACACACCAAGGCTGACTCATTCACCTTGTCAGTCTTACCTGAAAGCCGTGGCTGACACTTCTTCTCCTGTCTGGTCTGTGGATTTAAGCTGGAATCATTCAATGTGTATCCATATAGCATCCAGAGCATCAGGCAGGGATGTTGTAGGGAAGAGAAGACAAACCCAACCCCTGTCGTAAAGGAACAAGACTGAAATCCCACCACGATACACAACTCCACGTTTGGCTCTGACTCGGGGACAGTGTACTTTGGGATGAATGAAATAATTGTCCCCTGTCCTGCTCAGTCCCTGGATGTATCCAGCCACGCTGCTGGAATCTCCAGGGTGCTCATGACACAGCCACTGAATTGCTTCAGTTTGCAGCCTGGCACATTTGGGCAAGTCACCTCCAGTTTTATTTTTCCACAGTATACGATGTGATAAATTTGTATTGGACCACCCCCACTCACTGAGCCACTGCCTGCTCTGCAGGGCACACACGGAGCAGGCAACAGGATCAGGGAACACGTCCTCACAGTTTTGTGTCAGGTGCACAAAAGTCTCACCACTCAGGGCTGGCAAACAAGAGCTTGCTGGGTCTTAGGCTGCAGCCTCCTGATACACCTGGTTTAGCTCCAAGGGTGGAAAATGCAGTGCCTACACTGAGTCTCAGGATCACAAGGATGTGATCCCTGTGTGCAGTCCTTCCATAAAGCTGCTGCAAATGTGGTCCAGAGAGCTGTAGCCCAGAAATGCAGTACTCTTCAAGCCAATTACCATACACGGTTCGTACCCCTGCAACTGGATTAATGGATTATTGGCATGAAGGGATGTAGAAAGATGCTTTTAAAAGAGGAAGTAGAAAACATCCAGAGATTATTTTTAATGGTGTTTATTTGTCAGAGGACTCCAGAGCTTGTGGGCTTTTGCTGGGCTGGAAGTTCTGAGCCCTAAGAGGAGATAAGAGAAAGGATTAGGGTATTACTGCGGAGTTCATGTGTTTTGTATTATTAATGTTTGTAAAGCACTTTGAAAATGAAAAACACCATAAAAGCTCTAAGTGCTGTATTTAGTAGGAGCTGCAGAAGAGGAACTTAAGTCTGAAAAGACACTTCTCAGTTGTCAGTGCACAGAGAGCTTGTGTTTTTGAGAGGATCCCACAGTCGGATGCAGTCTGAAGTGGCAGATGAGTTGTTCAAAAGCCAGTATGAGGAGGGCACAAGAACCCTGCAGGGTGCAAAGAAGACTCCTGTGTCATGCATCCAAAAAAGAAGCCACTTAACACTTCTAGGACGAGAAAAAGCCACCAGATTTGCTGGCTCATTTCTCTGGAACTGATAGAGGAGTGTTCTCTGCAAGGCACCTACTTTGACTAAACTTTCTTTAAAAGCATGTTGGACAAGTGCGTTGTTTAGGAAATCCTGTAATGGAGGGAAAATCCTGAGCCAGGGAGGATAAGGAAAGCAATACTGGAGTTCCTCTAGTAGACCCATCACCCCTGACCAGCACCAGACAAGTCTCTGTGGTCTCAGTGAGATAATTCCAGGGCTCAGAGACAGGATTTTGGTTCCAGACACTTCATTCTCAACACCATTGTTTCACTAAGACACTGGCTCCCAAAGAGCCAAGATGAAGCCTCTCTTTACAATTGCTGTACTCCCAGCTCCAGAGCCCTCCTCTAGTGATGTTGGCTGACAAACTACAGAAAAGAGCATTTTTTTCTGGTGAATCCATAAATAGATCTACAACATTCCCAGTGACGGCCCTGAGGAGCTTTCTGAGACACCTTTGTCAAAGCAGAGAGGCCTGTGGCCAGCTGAGGCTTTGGACAAGTATTGATAACATATATTCCCCTTTCCCAATGACAGGCATGTTCTTGTATCCTCATTGCTTGAAATTCTCTTTGACAAAACAGAGCCTTTGCAGTTTTGCACAGATCTTTCTTCCCACATCAGCCCCAATGTCAGATCTTTTCTTCATGCCCAGACTACTTTTCTAAACCCAGTTTTAAAACCTGTATTTGACAGGCAGAGGGGCTCCAGACAGGTCTGCGTAGATGCATTGTTGGTTCAGCCTCTGTTTGCAGTCATGCATTGACCTTCACAATCTCATTTCCCTGGGACATCAGAGACACATTAAAGCTTACTTACCTGTGTCAGGAGGTCCCATTGTGCCAAAACCATCCAGGACACCTCCCATTTTCCCAGCTCTGAAAATCTATCTCCCAACCGCTCAAGGAGACTTACAAACTTTTTCCCCTCCCCATTACTGTGCAAGCAGAAAGTCCAGTCTTTATAAGGAGAAGGCTGGAGCAGCCCTGCTCGCAGTTCTTGCAGCAGCTGGCTGTGCTGTTGCCTAAGAGTGGTAAGTCACGGAGATAAACACAGATATTTCACCTTCTACGCTTCACTTCCGTATCTCAAATCTCGGTGCTGAGGAGCAGCCACACAGGCACTGCTGCTTGCCCGACCTGCAACATGACAGATGTTAGGTATATTCAAAATGACACCTGCACCCCACAAGAGCTCCTATCCTATATTTATAGTCCACTGTCACTGCTCAGATTTATGCTGCTCAAATATTTGTCAGCTGTTATCCCACCTTCCCTGAACATCATTTAACTGAGCTTGACGTATGCAAGCACTTTTAATCTTTCCTCATGAAGCAATTTTGCCCTTCCCAGGGCCTCTGATCGTATTTGTAACTCTTCCTTGAGACAGCATCAGTTCGTCATTGCTGCTCTGAAAATACAGCAAGGAGAGTGGCAGCCTAGGAGGGGAGGAGGGGGAGGATTTTTTCCCACATACACATTCAGCTCTCTCCCGCACCACCCCTCCTAAAAGCACCTCAAACACGTTTACCTGCTCTAAAATCCCTCTTTTCCTTGCTGGTCACTGGTCTTTTCCCAAGAAAAATCCCTTGCTGGGTCACTGTTCCTGCTAAAATCCCAGTCCTGGATTATTTTGCCACTTCCCTGAGCCAAGAGGGAGTTCATTTTCTTTCCTTCATGTCTTCCTAATGTCTCTATTATTACCCAATCTGCACTGGCATTCACAATGCCTCCCAACTGAGGCAGGAGAATGTAATTAACAAGCTGTTTACCTCTACTTCCAGATCACTAATAAATATGTTAAACAAGACCACTACCTTGCTGAGCAATGCAAAAACTTGATGAGGCACATAGTTTGCTGTACAGTTCTCATCCCATGCTGGTGACAGTGAGACTCCTTCAGAGCAAGCTCCTTTCAAAACTTCAGCTGAACTGGAATGCATGTCCCCTTAACCAGTTGCATGTGCACCCTCTCCCCCCAGCCCTCCTGAGCCTGGTGATGAGATGCCACCTGAAGGAGGGACAGTTGGCTGAGTCACCTCGGTGTGACACAGGACCTGTGTCTCACTACAGAACCCATTTCCCTTTCATAAACTGTGACACCCCACCCACAGGACCCGGGAATACCACCAGTCCCTAGTACTGTTCTTGAGCAACTAATGTCCCAAACTTTACTGTCACTAATTCCAATCTTTTCTTGTCCCTGGTGCATGTTCAGCACCAAAGAGGTGCTACAGCAAAAAGGAGCTCAGAGTAGACAAGTATTTTGGTAAACTTAGTTTTTTAGCTTACTTTAAAAATTTTCTCTAGCATTTGCCTACACCAGCAAGGGAGATTATGGAGAGATTTAAAAAAAAAAAAA
>VYZQ01059188.1:3242-32892 GCA_013400655.1 Mystacornis crossleyi
TGTTTGTTTTTTCTTTTGCTCAGTTTGCAGTTCACTCTTTTTTTCCCCCTACATTTTGTAGAATACAGTCTCAGAGCATCTGTGAACTCTGAAATACTTTCTACCTATTGCTTTCCATTCAGATGAAGGGCATTTAAGTGTTTGGACAAATAGGTAATTTAAATTCAATTTGTTTTGTTTGTAGTGGCTCATAAGATGTAATCCAGTGTACATTTTGGCCCACACTATGGACCTGGGATTTACAAAACAAGAGACATCATTTTTCCTTAGTTTTTTCCTATCCTCCCCCAAATCACAAACCTTTGAAAAGTGCTGTGTTCAAGTATGGCTCACTGAGGCTCACTGTGTATAATATCTGCTCATAAAACCATTTCTTGGCATCTTTGAACATCAGATTTGCAGAATATATATGAGAAAAGCTCTGCTGCCTTTTGACATCTGCATAGCCTGAAGAGTTAATACACCCGAATCTCCCAAATCTTGCTACCCAGTCTGTGTGTCTAAGATTAGATAAAATGAGGGTAACTGGTTAGAATTAGAGGATTCTACCAAACCACAAAGTAAACAGGTGACTTTCTAAATTTTCCCAACACATTTTGTTATTGATTAGTCTGTAAATCTCTGCATTTGGGAGTAAAACACTCCTGGCCTTGTGTTTGCAAAATGCTTCAGTTTTGCTAATCCTGCTATAAGGTACAGTGGGAGTTAGGATAGGGTATAGATTTTAACTACCAGCTGATTTCGCCCCACTCAGAAAAGACACAGATAAGCAGTGGTTAACGATTCTTCCAATTTTTGCATGTTATACTCCCACAGTGGCAAATTTCAGGAAAATAAGCTTACTTAGATTAGTCATTAGGCTTTTTTTTCCACGTCCTTCTAGCCTGACATTAAGGAACATGAGATTTTGCAGTAAAAGATTAAATATACTTCATCCCTGATGGAAAATATTTTTAATCTTCTTAAAATCGTGTTCAATTAATACCGGAGTAATTTAAGTTATTTTGAGGATTACATTGTGATCACAATCATATTGCCTTTTTTTTTTTTTTTAAACTTTGAGGTGACTTTTTCTAATGAATTAAGAGAAATGGGCCAAATTTACACATGAAAAATAACCAGACATAAATGTTTTTAGAAGTTTTCAAATTCCTGTAACCTTGTGTTTGGAAGTGGTATCAAGGACTAGACCAGCCTGCCTATAATTTTAGTTCTAGTTTAAAAAGGAAGACTTTACAGGGTACCAGTTCTCTGTCTGCATATACTACAACTTTAAGTCAGTGTAGAAGCTGTCAGAAATATCGCTGGGAAACACTGTCTTGACTTCTTTTCACAGGAAACCAGCTTTCTTTGAAATGAGGCAAATGTGGATGTAGCTCTTTCCACTCTTTCTTTGTGAGGCCAGTCAGGAACAGGCGATTGAAAGACAGCAATGTACTTTGTCCTAGGTTACAATGTAAGATGTGCCCAAAAGTCTGTATTCTATCACCATCTTCAGGAGCTGCTGAAACCAGGTGGGGCAGTGCTCCCTGCCTCCGCCCTCTGGACTATCTTCTGTTAATGGGCCCATCAATGCCTTTGCATGACTCACAGATAACTGGCTCCTGGAGTATCTCCTGTTAAGGGCCCATCAGCGTCTTGCCCATGACTCATCATCCCATTGTGAGATGTTCCACCCAGAGGGAGGAACCAAGCATTTCATTCGGAATATAAACTGAGATCTCGAACACCATAGGAGCCTTTCCCACTAGAGTTCCAGAGGACAAGAGCTTCATTCCTACCACTGGACCTTCCGAGGAAGACCAGACCCTTTTACAGGATCACTGCTTCAACAGAACTACATCCATCACTTCGGGAGGACTGCAGCCACCATCTTATCGGACTGCTATTACCACCCTAACAGGGTGTCAGGTCGTATTTCTGACTGTCAGTTTAAACCAGTGGTTTTTTCTGCCTTGTTTTATATAGATGTATTTATATATTAGTAAAAAACTGTTATTCCTATTCCCCATATCTTTGCCTGAAAGCCCCTTAATTTCAAAATTATAATAATTCGGAGGGAAGGGGGTTGCATCTTCCACTCCAAGGGAGGCTCCTGCCTTCCTTAGCAGACACGTGTCTTGCAAACCAAGACATACTTTCAACACTTACTTTGGGCACAAGCAAACTTGTTTAGCATTTTTGTTTGGATCAAAGGGCATTTTCAAAGCAAATCTCCTGATCATCCTAACTTAGCTACTTGGTTCACATCACAGAGTAGTTTCTGAGTGCAAACTGACCTCTCAGTTGAAACCATGAGCTATTGTTCTCTTCTCCAGTGTGCTCTTCTATCCATGGAATGGACCTGTACCCCCACCAGAAGTGCCAATGGAATGGATGTTAGGCTTTCATCACCAACGCTGTCCCAATACAGACCCACTCCTATTGGATTATTTGATAATTTCCCTCACATCCTTGTCAGGACCCCTCAGGAAGAATTTAAACGAATTCTTTTCTCCTGGTGGTTAGGCTACCTCAATGGTCCAGGATGCTCACAATTAACTTGTTTATGTCCAAAACTAGTTAAGCAATGCAAAAATCTTTCAGAGAGCATACGTTAGGAGGAAGGTTGTATGTCTGATTAACAGGCAGAAGAATAGCCTAACTTCCATTCTTGGTGTACTGATTTTCTCCAAAATCTTTAACTGCAAAGTAGATATAAATATGACTCCTGCTGACATTGGTAGCAATTTCCTTCTGAGGTGGCAAGATGAGAGACTGTAAGAGTAGGTTTTGAACTAGAATATTACCAGAATACTTTCTATCCTCAGTAAGAAGAACTCCTGGCTAATAGGTATCATTTAAAACTAATGCTGATCCCCAGCAACTGTGCAGTTCATGATAAGCCAAATAATCCCAAAAAATTGCAGGTAAGTGTGTGGAAGCCATGGTGCCATGCACATTTCTAACACTGAATATATCCACTGAGCTAGGAAGGTACACAGTACATTTGAACCTATTCCTATGTAATTACCAAAGAATGGAAGAAATGGCATACATCTATTGGATCAAACCCTTCACAGCAGTTAACAAGTTCACATAGCCTGAAAGTTAGCAACAACTACACTTAGATTTCTGTATGTGTCACAGCTGAAGAACTACTAAAAGCAATGGTCAGAGGAGTTAAAAAGAACTCTGTGAAAGACAGTCATTGGTAAATGTTCTCATTAAGTGGAATTACCATCTACCTTAAACAAGAGTCATTAGTATTATCTTTAGACTTGAATAAGAGTTCATCTTCAAGACTCCTTCAAATCCTCAAGCCCATCTCTGTTATAATGTATAGGACAGGCTTTCTCTTCCCTCCCTAAAAACTAAGCAACTAGCAACTAAACATGAGCAACTTGAGAAAGCTTCACTAGTTGCACAAATGAATGAACTGTTTTACCTAGGTTGTAGCGTGACTTCTGGGACTATCTCAGGCTGTCCATTAAAAACCTTATTTTCAGTTACTTGTTAACTTCTTAAACTTCAATCACTTTGGTCAAAAATCTAAAGGTGGGTGTAACTTATGTTGTGAATCTTTATGTAAGTGAAATGCATTCTTGGCAAACATCTACCCTTCAAAATCAGATTAGAAAAAAAAAGTTTAGTTATTTACAAAACTAAATCAGCACATGGCATTTTACTGTTCTCCCTTAAAAAAATTCTAATGTCACTTTCTTCTTTATACCTGGTGCCAAATTTGGTGGAAGAATCACTTCCTTATCAGGTATCTGCTCTTTCATGTCTCCAAAATTTGGTTAAATTGTTGCTAACAGCTATGATTGTTTATAGAATCTATCTCAGATTTTACCCTTCTTTTCATTCCAGGCTTTACCTAACCTGGGCTCCACTCAGGCTTGGGCCTGTGTCTATATAGTAAGCAGGGGCTGTGATATAGGATTAAACACGATCTAATTTGAAGTCCTGATTTTGCCCTTTCTCACACTTAATTGGCATATCTGTTTAGGGAAAACAATACTCCTAAAATAAAGAATTATTCTACAGACCTAAGAATTTGCAGGAATCTTCTATAACCACAGCTTTTTAATTATTAAAAACACTGGATTTGTCTGAAAGTACCATCAGACAGTGAAAAGAATTCAACAGTGACTTCGGCTGGAACAAGAACATCATTAAGATAGAGGCATGTCACAAGTCTCTCTTGTTAGGTTAGAGAAGACACAACATTCGTATTACCTAGAAAATACAACATGATGTGTAAGTATAGCTAGGCTTTTTCACAGACATAGGAGGCAAGACAAAACGAGAATTAACAACAAAAAAATGGAGGCATTGAATCAATGTGTGTGTGTAAATACACTTAAAAAAATTGAAAACATATGCAGTATGTCTTAAAATCAAGATTTAACTACATTTGCTTTACACTGATTTGAACTTGCATTTTTTTCCCAGCCTAAAAGCTTAATTATAGTTTTAAAGGAAAAATATGACTTGAGGTTGTTTTGCCAAAATGCGAGTGAAGCTTAGCAACAAGTACATATTTGTATAAATAAATTATATCATTCTTTTTTAAATTGTTTTATAATATCACGTTCATAATGTAACAGCACAGACACAATAACCACTAAATCTTAAAAAAAATCACTTCTTTAAGGATTACCTAGCAAAACATTTCCTCATCAATAGCTTTGCATAAGTCTCATCAATGCTAAAATTAGTTATGATTTGCTATCAGTGTGAATGCATANTATGTCTTAAAATCAAGATTTAACTACATTTGCTTTACACTGATTTGAACTTGCATTTTTTCCCAGCCTAAAAGCTTAATTATAGTTTTAAAGGAAAAATATGACTTGAGGTTGTTTTGCCAAAATGCGAGTGAAGCTTAGCAACAAGTACATATTTGTATAAATAAATTATATCATTCTTTTTTAAATTGTTTTATAATATCACGTTCATAATGTAACAGCACAGACACAATAACCACTAAATCTTAAAAAAAATCACTTCTTTAAGGATTACCTAGCAAAACATTTCCTCATCAATAGCTTTGCATAAGTCTCATCAATGCTAAAATTAGTTATGATTTGCTATCAGTGTGAATGCATACTTGAAGAAATTACAACTTTTTCCCTATTGCTTTCTCTGCCTTGCAAATTAAATGCTCATCACACAGGAAAATATGTCAGTTTTCCCACTTCATCAGCCCTGCTCAATTAGTACAGGAGAACCACTTCTGGCTCCCAGGAGAACACTTAATTTTAAGAGCTTCCCAAAATGCAATGTCTAGGTGCAAGTACTGGCTTATGTAAGCTATACTTCAACACAGCTCCAAGACAACTGTATTTTCAGCTGGTTTATGATATAAACTACACCCACTGAGGAACAATTGTGTGCCTTAAGGATGGAGATGGAGTAAGATGAGTCTTTAAAAAAACCCACATTGAAATAGATATTACAGGCACTTGCTGACTTGTGTTCAGACAAATACACAGATTTTTTAATCTATCTTACATTTCTTAGTTTGAGTGAACTCCTTGACTGTTCTCAAAAACCTGTTCCTATCTGAAGTAGGTGTAGACAACACAATAGTGTCCTTGTACAGTGGACTGCATCAGACCTTCTTGAAACTAGTCACAGAAACCTGTTATATACACTTATCACCTGCCAATCTTAATTTTTTTACTTTCTATGCAAGCACTTTTACTGTAAAGCTTCCTTTTGTCAACGCTCTTTTTTATTAGACATCAAGAAGTATCAAAACCAATTGCTCTTTTCCTTCATAATTCATGGTTCTCCACAAACAGAAGCCGATAGATGCAGATGCCTCAGAAGCATTTAGAAATGCAGTCAGAAAAATATCCAACCTTTTATTGTCTTCTAGAAAAGAATTTAACTAAACCCTCACTTAGCTGCATCATGCTGAAACCTCTGCATTTTGTGGACAAGCAGATAAAAAATACAAATTTTTCAATGTTCTCTGTCAGTTTGATGTTTATGAAACTTAAAATCTGTAGAGTCCCTGTAGATATTTTCTTAGTCAAAGACTTCAGGTGTCAAAGGTTGTAATATAAGGTGAGAATTAAATGGTTTTAAACCTTTGATATCAGAAGACAATGCATTTGACAATAAATGTCTTTGTAATATAAAATGTATAAAACATATCCTAGAAAGGATAAAGTTCTTTAATATGTTATATGCATCTGTCTGTGCAACATGCTGCAGTTTCTGATAGATGCAGATTTCAGCGATGACAGCACTGTGCTGTTCCCAAAGAATTAAACCAATGATTAAACTTCATATGATTTCACAAATTACAGGAAAGATCTGCAACATATTTCTACACGAAGCAACAATTCCCTCTGTTAAAATACTGCATGGTAATTACCTTTTCTATTGTCTTTAAATTACTGTTCTTAGGTCAGTCTGTGTGACAGAATGTGGATATGTAATAAGCTTTTATTAGTTGGTTTGGGTTTTTCCCCCCTCTTTGTTGCAGTGACTGGGTATGATGTTCTCTCTCTTGTACAGTCCAGGCTGGGGTTAAGTCCTCCATTCCTTCACCAGTCTCTTCTCTCCAGTATTGCTTAATATGGATGTTTCTTCAACGTGAATATTTTCTATCTTCTTTTAGCATTACTTATTTTGTGACATTTTCCACTGAAACAAAGTAAAATAACTGTAGTATACATGCATTTCTACATTTTTAACATAAAATTTAGAAGGAAAATAATGAAAAAAGTTTAGTGGTATTTAGATCTGTCACTCAATTAGTGTTTCTTTGTGTTGAATGTGATAAATGCCTCAATACCCTTGACAGAAGTTCTGGACCTTTTAAACATGGAATTCTAAACTTATATATTGTCTATGTATACACATATATAAATTTCATATCTTTTAANCGGCCCTGCCAGCGCCCGCCGGGCCCGGGGCTGTGAGGGACAGAGCGAGAGCGGGAGCGGGACCGCCCCGTGCCGGAGGCCGAGAGGGGAGCGAGTGACGGGGAACGGGCGGGGAAGCCGCAGCCCCACACGACCTGCTTCGCTTTTGGCTCGTTTTTAAGAGGCGGAGGAATCCCAACGTGAGTCTTCGCTGTCTTCTGCGAGCTCTCCCATACGCCTGGCACCCGCTCTGCTGGCCCGCCGTCAGCAGCCTTGAGGTTCCCCTTACACCCGCGGCCCCCACGACCGGCGCTGGCAGCGTCCCTGTTCCTACCACAATGCTTCCACTTGAAGGCTACGTGGACTGCAGGGTGTTTAACCTAAGTTCACCTCTTCCACACGCTGCTTTTACCCTAGCACAGAGGCAGCCCAAACCCGCCCAAAACATGCGCGGGGAAGCATTCCTGCGGCCGCCCCGACACACGAGCGCTCTCGACAGGCGGCACGGTCCTCTACAGGCCCTCTTCGTCAAGGTCGTGGCGGGGCCCGCCAGGTGCTACAAGAGCTCCTACACGGCCTCAGCTGCCCCTCGCGCACCGCCCCGACCGCCCGTCCAGGCGTCCCGCGGGCACGCCCCTTCCCAAGGCCATTGGCCGCCGCCGCGCCGCCGGGGGGCGGCCGCGGCGCTGATTGGCCGAGAGCGCCGTCCGTCAGCGCCGCCCGTCAACACGAGCCCTGCTGCTGTCACAACAGCGTGGGGCTGTGGCCGCACGTCCTGCGTGCTCCCCGCGTCCCCCACCCCGATTCTCCGGCACCGCGGAGTCCCGCGCGGGCACCTTCCGCCCCGGGGACGGACATGGCTCCTCCGGGGAAAGNGTACAGTCCAGGCTGGGGTTAAGTCCTCCATTCCTTCACCAGTCTCTTCTCTCCAGTATTGCTTAATATGGATGTTTCTTCAACGTGAATATTTTCTATCTTCTTTTAGCATTACTTATTTTGTGACATTTTTCACTGAAACAAAGTAAAATAACTGTAGTATACATGCATTTCTACATTTTTAACATAAAATTTAGAAGGAAAATAATGAAAAAAGTTTAGTGGTATTTAGATCTGTCACTCAATTAGTGTTTCTTTGTGTTGAATGTGATAAATGCCTCAATACCCTTGACAGAAGTTCTGGACCTTTTAAACATGGAATTCTAAACTTATATATTGTCTATGTATACACATATATAAATTTCATATCTTTTAAGTGGCAATTATGCCCTGTAGCCAGATATTTGCTAGTAGCTAATGACTGGTTAAGGTAAGGAAGTTCTCTCTTATTTTCTTCCTTAATCAGTGACTGACAACATATGCCAAACATATTCATTAGGGAATTACTTCAGAAACCACGGAGAAATTAATATTCTCACAGTCTTACTGCCTTTAAAGCTGGTAACTGTAATTTTGAATAGTCTTACATCCCCAGTGACTACCAGCTTGCCCAGCCCTTCCCGTCCTATTTTCCACCTCACTGTATAATCTCTTCCTCACCTGTGCTTCCACCTTCGCTGCACTCCCCTTCACCACGCCTTTCCTGAGGTCTCCACGTGGATAATCTCATTACAACTAAATACCCCCTGAATAATTGCAAGGGACAGCACCGCGCTCGCACGAGCTCTTCCAAAGGCTGACCACAGCTCCTTCCTTTCCCGGGAGGCTCCTCCTCCCCGCCTCCCGCCGGAGCCCCGCACCGGCACCCAGCGGGGCCGCGGCGNGCTCCTACACGGCCTCAGCTGCCCCTCGCGCACCGCCCCGACCGCCCGTCCAGGCGTCCCGCGGGCACGCCCCTTCCCAAGGCCATTGGCCGCCGCCGCGCCGCCGGGGGGCGGCCGCGGCGCTGATTGGCCGAGAGCGCCGTCCGTCAGCGCCGCCCGTCAACACGAGCCCTGCTGCTGTCACAACAGCGTGGGGCTGTGGCCGCACTTCCTGCGTGCTCCCCGCGTCCCCCGCCCCGATTCTCCGGCACCGCGGAGTCCCGCGCGGGCACCTTCCGCCCCGGGGACGGACATGGCTCCTCCGGGGAAAGTTGGCGCTGCCGCCACCGCGCCGTGAGAGGAGCGCCGCGGGACGCCGTCCGTTTCTCCGTCCGTGTGACTCCCTCGCCCTCTTAGCGCCCCGGAGAAGTTGACACCGCTTGACGGGGCGATGGCAGAGGCTGCCAGCGGCAGAGAGCAGCCGGCGGCGGGCCGTGCTCCTTCCGACGCTGCTTATCATGCTGAAGAGGAGCCCGAGCCGGCATCGCTGGACGCTCCGGCGGCAGCCGGGGGCAGGAGGCGGGAGCGCCGCAGCGGTGTTGCGGCCGTGGGTACCGCGGAGCGCTTCCCCGGCGGCAGCCTGGGGCCACCGGCAGCGCCCGACCCCGACGCCTGTCTGCTGGAGGCGGCCAAGACCACCCCGCGGAGGAGCAGCATCATCAAGGTAAGGGCGTGCCGCCCCGCCGGGAAGTTTCCGCGGGTCCCGCCGCCGGGTTACTCGGGCTGAAGCCGCGCTCCGGTGCGCCCCTGCCCGCGGTGGGCGGCCGGGTTGGGCAGAGGGGTGGTGGGAGCTCTCCGGCGACGGGCTGCGCGCACCCTCCGCGCAGGTGAAGCGGCCGCTTCGCCGCGCAGCGCCGCTGCCCTGCCTGCGGCGAGCAAGGACGGCGGGGCCGCGGCGCTGCCTCCCCGGAGCCCCCGGCGCAAGGTACGTGCCCGGACCGAGCGGCTGTCCGGGGTCTGTGCCGGGGTGCTGCTCCCGACGCCACTGAGAGGGGTCGGGGTTTCCCCCCCACGCTCGTTCGTGAGCCATGGGGAGCTTCCTGCCGAGTTGTAAAGTTTTTGTGTAGTAGCCGGTATCTGTTCTTATTTCATATTTATGAAACACCTGGAAGGCAAAATAATTAGCTTCTACAGCGCTGCCTTTCTTCGTTCTTGAGCAGCAAAATATGCAGTGTCACAAATTAACAGAAGGTGTGTTTGGAGACGGACCGTAGTACAGGTTGTTGCGAAGCAGCATCAGGTATTTAGCACCTATAATGTCAAATTAACCGGTCGAGTGTGATCTTAAAGCCTCCGCCTTTGTTATAATCTGGTAAGGAAAATGGCTTTAGGATTATGTTAATTCTTTTTTTTTTTTTCCGGTTTATTTTTTTTAGAATAAACTACGTGGTTCTGAATTAAATAGCATCTCCTTGCAAGTATGTAGGCTTAATCGCCAGTTTCTGGGGAACCGATGAATGAAATCTCCTGGGCAAACCTAATTTAGCATATGGTCACACGTGATCGTCTTGTAGTGATTTGCACTTGGAAGGCATCGGGAGAACAGCGGAAAATGAGACTTCTCATCTGTAAATGTGTGAAGGCACTGGCTAGAGCTCTACCTCAATGCAAGAAGCGCAGGGCGCATGCTTAGCTCTGGCAGCTTTGTATGCCTATTCAAAGGAGGAGTAGGTACGCGAAATACTTGCTTTTTGCATTTTAAAGCTTTAAATGTTCAGAGGAAACCGAAGTAGTTAAATGCAAAAGAGCCTCGAAGGTCCTTTGCAAGTTTCACCTTGAAATATTAACCCATTAAGTCCAGCAAAGCGTGGAAGGGTGGTTTTAGTTGTCTAAAGACACTCACTGAATGTGATGGGAACGCTTCCACTCTGAAGTTGCATAAATGTGTAAATGCTTTACTAAATCAGGACCAAAGTTCTGTAACTGTACTGGTATGGATATGATATATTCTCTTAGAATTGTGTGAAGATTTCAAAAACTGAAAACACACAGCCTTGAATTTCAGTTTAAAATGTATCATTATTTTTACAGACTATACCAGTTCCACGTGGTAGATAGATTTTATTGTCATAAACGGTATATAATTGTTAATGACTGAGTAGCATTTTCACTACTGGTTGATGGCTTGATATTGATAAGTTAGCACATCTACTGAGAGCGATAATGATCACTCTTCTAACTGAAGGAGATTTATTGAGCTATATCCTAGATGGTGTTTATTATGAGAAAGATTCCTGACAGAGGTAAGAAAGTATTAATGTTCTTATACAAGGAACTGGTAAGGTCTCATCTGAATTCCTGGGTAAACTCGGTTTCCTGTGCTTAGGAATGGTGCATTCAAACTGGAGCAGGTGCATAGAAGGATAGCTAGGATGGGCTAAGGTCGCTAGATTGAATAGTATATGAAGGGAAATTTGGTTTCTTGGACTAAAGCAAAGGATTCCTATGTATAGATCCAGTCTGGAAACTAGAAGGTTATTCCAGAGGCCCTGTATGGATTTGGAATGGTCTGATGATAGAAGTGGAATGAAAAATACCATAATTAATCTTAAATTTAATTGTTAAATAGATGGATTAAATTAGGTAACATGGCTGTGTCTGACAGCAGGTGTCTGAACTTGAGAATTCACAGGCTGTGCATCTCTAGGGCATGGTGTTGGGACTCTATTCAGAGCATTGCATTTCTTTTCCCACAAGGTTGTCTCAGTGGTATATAAAAGTGTTCTGCATCACAGTTTTCCTTTGGCATTATACTAGGAGATGCTATTAACTTGGTGTAGGAATTAAATAATTTATTTGTCTGCTTTTTCGGGAATTTCTAATGTCCTAGGGCATATTCATCAGGTGTTAAATGCATATGTTAGTTGGACTTAAGATTAACCCCCCCAACTTATTTTACATGTTTTCTTTTTCCAGGACTTCAACATGTAGGATTTCTGCTCAAGCACTGTATGTTTTACAGGGAAATGAATTTTGTAATGATATGTTATATTTATTTTACTCTTAAAAGTCCATATGTTCATATAAATCTATAGTCAAAATAGTATTCTGTTGCTTTCTCTAAGCTGATCTTATCTGCCGAGAAATGAGACTTAAGAAAGTAAAGGAAGTTGTACAGTAAGGATAAGCTCTTACTCTGCAGGAGTTGAACACTCCTGCTCTGTTTTGCCATTAGTTTCCCAAGTAATTAAAGGTGTACTTTAAACATGAATAGTCTTGTTCAATTTAGCTAAAAGTTAAAATTCTCTAGATTTAGATGGTCAAAGTACACTTTAAACAGCATTTTTTCCCCAGCTGTCTTTTGGAACTGCAAGTCTCAAGGTTAGCATCTGAGAGTTCAATTCCAGTGGAGGCCAGGCTTGCTTACCTTGGAGTGTTCTGGCACCCACAGGATAACTGCGAAGTACAGAGGCTGAACAGGGACTTGCTTTAAAAACCTTCCCTGCAGCAAATTCCACTTGGCATATATTGCAAGTAAAATATGAACCCTTCTAAATAATCTTCAGTGCGTTCATGTGCTCTATATTTGGCTTCAGAAACAAGAGAACTCATTTATATAGAGAGAACAAAGTGTAGCCAGAATATTTTTATTCCCATTTTGCTTTGCTGATGTTCACAGCTTTGTAGATTGAGGTAAATTTAAAATAAGATTCATGAGAAATAATTGTAGCCATTTTTGTGCATTAGGTCATTTTCCTAATACATGTGCATTAGTTGTTTTTTTAGGTTTTGTGTTTTGGTTTGGGTTTTGGGGTTTTTTTTTCCTAATGCAAGGAAGAGGTAAATGGTCTTACTACAGAACTGGAACAAGAAAGGGAGTTTGCCACAAGGAGCCTAAAATCAGTGGACAAGAATGCTTGGAGGCAAAACCAGAGAAATGGCAAGAGATCATAGAACTTGACCTGTTTTTTAGGAAGCCTAGAGATGGACTATGCATTGACTAAATTATTGGCCAAGTTGTTTTATTGGGTGTTTGGGTTTTTTTTTCTTTTTTTTTTTTTTTCTTGTGACTAATCCAGGGCCAGTTGTTTGCAAATAAAATAACAATTGCAACCGCTTTTGGGCTAGGAGAGCAGTAGACAGTACTTGGAGGACTGGATTTCTGCTTTCTTCACATGTAATGCTTTGCAAGCCTTCCTGTGTGGGGAGTGCTAAACAGAGTTGGCTGATGTTGTTTTCCTTCTGGCATGTTCCTTCTGACGTTGCCATGTATGAGCACTTTAATAAATGAGTAGGAAGGCTGTGTAATTAGTTATGTAATGCTACTGAAATACTTCGTAACTTTCTACCAAAATATTTCTCAGTCAGTTCTTACCAGGCTTCTCTCCCTGCTTTGTTTGCATGCAAGACAAACTTTTGGGATCATGAGTTTGTTTTCTTCCTGGATCTGTTTTAAGATACCATAGCAGATAATGCAGCAGACTGTGCCCATGAAATGAACTTGAAGTAGCAGCTGCAGACTCTAACTCGAGAGACTTTAACTTCAGTCACAGTAGAGCTATGAGACCTTTCACTGAAGTTCTTCCAAAGACTATTTGCCTGCTTGATGCAGAGATTTTTTTTTTCCCTTTAAAAGCCAGTTGAGTTGTCCTTGCTCATAATATACCATTAGCCTAAGAACTACAAGTTTTAGGGTTTTGCAATTGAATTAAGCAGTGGAAGTGTATCAAGATAGCCAGCTGTCTTATTTCAAGACTTGTATTTATGCTTGTGACATTCTTAGCTTTAAAAAAACAAACTTGCAATACAAGCAATGAAGCTTAGTTTCTTTCAGTTTGTGTTCTGAAGTGTGGTGACGGAATTTAAGTGTTTTAAATACATGCCACATCTGTCTTTGCAACGTAACTATTTAAGACTTTGTTTTCAGAAGACAGAGTTTTTCAGGATTGTAATGATTCTTCAGTAGCTTTTACATAGCTTTTCGTTGTGTAAGCTTGCATTTAGGCACTTGCTGCTTAATAATCTAAAACTATGACTATGTAAGATTCATTAAAGCTGATGAACTATTTGATAGTCCAGTGGTGATTTTATCATGATTGCATTCTTTGACATATATGTACCAAAGCAAAAAAAAGAGAATATTTGAGATTGCATTAAATAATGCAGTAGAGCCTGAAAAGGTCTTTAGAAGGGCAAGAATGACATGTCTAGCTATGCAAAGACTGCCCCAAAATGAGAAATTCACCAGATGGATCTGGAAAAAGGTAACTGGTGGGTGATATTTTTATGTATGTAAATTCCCAAACATTGTGGAGAGAAACTGGGAACTGATATCTACCCAGAATGTGAAGTCTGGGTGAAGAAAGTGAAGGGGAAAAAAAAACAGTGATGATTCTTTAGCAGCAGGTTGAAAATAAATGACAGTATTTCCTGATGCAGCATGTGAGTAAATCATGCACTTTACAGCCACAGAAATCTGTGCAATGAGACATGTAAATGGCTTTGAGCAGGTTTGAAATGACACACTGATGAAGAGAGCTTCACAATGCACTGAAAGCATGTGGCTTAGAAAGTTCCTAAACTACAAGTGCTTGAACTCTGGGAAGCCACGGCAAAGAATTGATCACTTTGTACTTCCTTGCTTCGTATGTATCTCCCCAGACATGTACTCATAGCTGGGATACCAGCCTAGGTTGACATTTATCTAACCCAGTATCTGTAAAAAAAATTTAAATGAGCTGTTGAGAGACCCGGGAAACTGGTTTCCATTATTGCTAGTGTAAAACTTT
This sequence comes from Mystacornis crossleyi, assembly GCA_013400655.1. Taxonomy (NCBI): domain Eukaryota; kingdom Metazoa; phylum Chordata; class Aves; order Passeriformes; family Timaliidae; genus Mystacornis; species Mystacornis crossleyi. Next base: position 17,637 of record VYZQ01059188.1, read on the forward strand.
CTTCGAAATTAAAAGAAACGTCTTTGTTAATTTAGTTATTTAGAATTAATGTTTGCCAACTTTACAGAAGAGAAGCAGGTTGGAGATATTTTTTGGATTGCTGTGGCATAGCTCTTTATATTTTCATAACACTGCACCTGTATTCTACACGCCACTGTTTTTTCTTAAGCATCTATTCAAGACAGGTTTGCACAGAACAAATACTGTAGACCTGCTTTTGTCAAACGAGTTATGTCCAGTAGTTAGTATCAGTGAGTCTGGACAGCTTTTCTTTGAACTGTTGCATTTATCACTAAGATACATTTTCATGGGGGGCAGTAGGCATTTCAGACTGGGGTTTAACCTCCATCTCTTTCCTCTTTGTTCTTAAAACAACATTGATAGATCCCGTATGGCTGTGCCTAAGTTGGTAACACTGTAGTGAGAAAGATTTAGGTCTTGTGGAATTTTTTTGTCAAGCAATCAATAATAATTACCCATAGCAATGGAAACCACTATATATGAAATTATTCAGGTGCAGGATTTGGGGATATGGGTCTTGTGAAGCTGTCCTAAAGGCTCATCTGGCTTTGTATGATTTTCAGGGATCTAGGTTTTGCCAGAAAAGTTTCTTAGAGGTTTTTTTTTCTGTGCAGGCCTGGAGTCGCTCTTGCTGCTGGGCACTTATCATGTAGCTTGTGCCCAGGTTAATCTGTCAATAATAGTTGGAGTTTTCTTTCCATTCAGTTTCCTGGAATTTTTCTTGTTTAATTTAGAGTTTCTGATGATTACATTGGCCTCAAAATACAGCAATTCTCATTTCCAGGCATATCTACCCTCAAGTTACTGAAGTTGTCTTCTTTTCCAGGAGAACATGGGGCCTGGCTAAAAGTCTCTTAAAAATCAATGGGTGCCTTTACAGTGACTTACCTAAACTTCATTACTTGAAAAATTTTAAACAAACCCAAACAACCTACATCCAGGCCAAACTGCTTCCTTTGAAGTTTGCAGCAAACTTGTCAGTTAACTACTCTGGAGTTAGTAGTCAATGGTTCTTGTCATTTGGATCCACTTGGCACATAAAGTAACACGTGACCAGTGACCTTAGTAAACTTGTGGGTACAGATGGATAAAGCCTCTTTCCATACCTGTTCATAATAGTCAAGGAGATTTGAGTGTCTCGCACTGAAACTGCTGAAAGGTGACCTTTCTGTAGGGTAACAGCAAGTCCAGTGGTCTGCAAACACAAGTTCTGGCAGGTCTTTTCAGGAAGTTGTTTGATAGGTTTTATAGGTAAGAGGTAGGAGCTGTTAAGATTGAGAATAAGAGATGAAGTTGGTGATAGTGATTGATTTGTGTTTAAATTATGTACATAAAGACTTTTGTGCAGAAGTACATAAATAATGATTAAAAATAATATTCTGATGAAGTAATGGTGCTGCTGGACAGAGCAGTGGTGGAGGAGGAAAGCTTTCAACTGTTTTCCAAGTATGTTAAACAGCTGTTAATAAAACTGAGTTTTCCTATCTGTGAGGAGATGCAAATCCTGTTTCTCAGGGTAGTATTTTATTCATATTGTAGTTCCACTGAGATCAATGCCATCTGTAATAAAAATGTTTTAATTGAGGTAATGGTATATTTTTTTTCTGTTCTTCCGTACAGTAGGTGTGAAAATGTAGGCAGTTACTGTAGAACCAATAATACATCTGCTGTGGTGAAACATATAGCTGATCGTTCTCATAAACTTAATCAACATATTTGATTGGTAGGTGTAATTTCTGGTAATATTAGGTGATTTTTCTAAAAAATGAGGAAGGATGATTAATATTCCTTTTAATTACACATGTGTTCTGGGTTTCCTTTTTTTGTTAGCTAATGTGACTTGGAGGTTTTTACATGCATGCTGGTTTAGAAACTACTCAGACTTGATTAAAAAAATAGGTGCTACAAATGGCTAAATGCATTTACTAAATACAAACAGATTCTGAAGGCTCATAAAGATCTTTGTATGTATAGGTTTGGAAATGTATTTGCAATCAAAACCTTGTTCTTAAATCTGTCTGTATCATAAATATTTTGGGGTTTGAAGCCTACTTATGTAGAATCCTATTTTTTGGAAGAGTCTTATGTCAGAAGTTTGCAGTTTTAAGTGATTATTAACCCCTTTCCTGAAATGTGTTTAAATTGCTGAGATTATTGTAATATCTTCATTTAGTCATGGTTCATTGTTTAATGTGGATTTATTAAGTTGAAAGTCTCTGACCATTAAGATTGTGTACAGGCCCTAACTGAAATTAACTGGAATCAAACTGAGGTAAAATATTACTCCTGTTCCAGAGCCAGTTACATCAACAAAATTAGCCTTGGGATTATTATTTGAGGCAGCATGTATCAGGTAATGTGGCATGCCTACTGAAAGGTGTATCACAGTCTAAAAGCTAACTGACACCGAAGTATTACTACTTTATTACTGTACTGAGGGGATTTAAAAAATATATCCTCTAGCTGTAAATGAGTACTGTGAGATTTGATTCTCCTCCTGAAGGAGGAGAGTGCCTGCTCAGGGGAGTACTGACACACCGTCTCTTAGATAATTGCAGCTGAAACAGCTACAGAAAACATTCATTAGAGTCATACTGAATTTACCCAGAGGCTCTCCATCCTGCTGGATCCTGGTTGACCTTCCAGTTGACCTATGTTATGCTGCTTTGGCCCTTCTTGAAGGGGTAAAAGGAGCACGTGTTTGCTGCCCAGTTCCTTGTTCAGAGATTTGTTCAAAGTGGAAATGTGTTTGAATACTTCAAAGTTGTTGTATATTGATTTGTGTGGGTGTAAATGGCTCTAGAAGAAGCAGAGTGGTGGGTAACTAGGACTCTAAAATCATCTTTGTTCACTGGATGCTTGTTTTGGTAACTTGGATACATCTTCTGAACAGGCAATAAGAATCTCAGTTCGATATCTATTCAGTAGGAAGCCAGCTACTTAATTATATACCTTTCAAACAAGTCTAGAATCAGGTAAAGTGCAGTGCTCAGCGTTTGTTATTTTATGGACCCAAAGTCTGTTAAGCTAATGTTGAGTGATGATGCTCCCAGCATAGTTTGGACCTAATTACCTGTATTGTATTATAGGTGGACACGGCATGTTTTTAATTCCTTAGATGGGTTTCATGGGTTGCTAACTTGTTTCGATTGTAGACTATGAAAAATTTTTATGCTATTTCACTCTTTCAGATAGTTTGGAGGGAAAATACAACAAAAAAAGGAGCTCCTTGAATAAAATGCAGGGTACACTTGTGGTATGAGATGCCTGCTGCTCATGGAAATGTGTCAATATCCATCTCACGTTTGTGTATATTGGTGGACCTTTCTCTGTTTTGTGTCGCTGCATCTCCTAGAAAGTGTCTGCTTAAAAACCGAACCAAAACCAGAAGAACAAGCAGCCAGACAAACTTCTGCCAGGAGTATTGATGAAGAAGATTCCATGACTTTAAGAACTTCTGTTATATTGGATCCTACTGCAGTCGTTGCATTTTGAGGAGTAGGGGTGCTTTGGAGACTGCATGAGAATGTCAGCTACACCATGCTTGCAAGAAAAAGGCAGGAAGTAAATAGCAGTAGGAGGTAAAACTCCTTGATCAGGAATCAGATGCTAGTGCTTGAGTACACCAGGAAAGCCACAGGACGGAGCAGGCTGAGAGCATGTCTAGAAGCTCAAGTGAAATTCAGAAAATTGGATTATATGTAGTCAGAGTGTTGCTGAGAGCAGAAGCTGTCACAGGGAGCAGGCAAGGCTGAAATAAAGCCAGGGAGCCTGGTTGGGAGTTCGAGCACTGGAGTCAGGAGTCAGCCAAGAGTGCACAAGCAGGGCAGGGCTGAGGTGAAGGACCAGGACTTGAAGAAGAACTTTGAGCACAGCCATGGGGATCCCATTTGCAGACCCAGCACTGAGCTCCCCTGCAGGGAAAGTCACGCAGGACAGAAAAATAAGAATCTGTTGCCTAATTGCCCTGGTTTTGTGGCCTTTTTGGGCATGTACCTTGCTAGAGGTGTGAAGGCATTAAGGGCACTGGCAGCAGAATGATGACAAGTTTTGGGGCAGCGTGGGGAACCTGCAAAAGGGCACAAGGTGGCTGCTGCGGGGCCAGAGGGGTATTCTTGCCACAAACATTTATGGCAGCTCTGGTTGAGAGAACAAGGGGAAGATGACTGAGGGCTGCCTTGGTCCTGCTCTTGTCAGTTTGGTGGTAATTCCTTGCATCCCTCTCTTAAGTGAAGATTGCTGCCTGTTTGGGCATCTCGTAGTAAGCTTTTCACACCCCTGTAGCATTTAGGCAAGTTTACCATTGTACATTAAAATCACAGTGATGTTTTAATTTTGTTTTTGTTGTTGGGATAATTTTCTGAGAAAATAGATATTCTTGGTGGATTTTGTCAGTTTTAGCCTATTTGCATAGAAGAATGAAAAGCATAATTTTTACTTAAAATGAAGTTTTCTCTTAGGACACAAAATACGTTATGGGTAACACTTATCATAAGTGATGAGTGAACCCAGATGAGTTCTGGGTTCTTGCATTTAATTTTTTTTTATAAGCTGTAGTTTTGCTTTGAAGACAGATGTGATTTGTTGTTGTTGTTCTTTAATTTAACAGCTTCCATGAATATCTGATTAGAAGTTGCATTTGCTCACCTAGAGGGACTGCTGAACTCTTTGAGTTAGAGCTATCAGGAGAGAGCACTGTGAATGGATTACTGTAAGATCCCTCCTCTTTTTTCAAACGAGATTATGTAGAAGGTTATTACATTAATTTAGCAAATGTAATAGTTTAATAAAAGAACTATATTCCACTGGAATGTGACACACCTCCAGGCTACCTCATGTAAATACTGTAATAAAGAATTCTCTGAGCTCTGGCTGAAAAATAGATGTTGGAATTCATGAAACATAAGAAAAAAGACTTTCTGGAAACGTTTTGTGTTCAGTGGTAGATGGAGCCCAGTCCCCCAGACTGCCTGGAAGCTGCACAGCCTTCACTGGGAATGCTGCGCATGAGCTCTGCTGGAGTCGGCCTCGCTCTGTGGGTGACACCCAAGCCTTGGCACGGGGGTAAAGACAGGTTTGTTCTGGGACATACACGTGGATGTATCCTGAAGAAAGGCTTGTCGTCTAGTGTTATGTAAAATCGGTTGTACTTGTGTATGATTTGGAAACGCAAGTCATGGTATTCACGTAGCTTGTGAATTTCTTGCTCAGTGTTATGATTCACAGTGGCAGTTGCTCCCTAAAGCAATGCAGATTTTCAGTATAAACATAGTTTCTGCAGTCTGAAATCAGTGGCAATTTTACCATTGCCATCAGTGGAGGAGGGATTGAGTCGAACACAAATACCCAATCACTAAACCCTGTTATTTTACTTCAAAATTTTATTTTTCAGACTCCTAAGATGTTGTTAATTTTGTTATGCTGATTCTACTTTGAGCTAGGCAAGATTTGTTTGGCAAAACTATATGACTTTAAATATCAGCTCTAATACTGCTGAAGAATGAATTTTGGGGGATTGTTTCTAGCTAAGTTCTTATTAGAAGCACATAAAAGACTGAGTTGTTATTAGAACTGAGAAAAAAATAGAGATGACTTAACTCGCAGCAAGTTCATTTGTTTATTGTTTGCTTGGCAGTGCTGCTGTGGCATCCGTGTGCTGAATGCAGATTTACAATTCTGTTCATATTCAATACTTCTTTTTGCTACATCTTTATGGATGAGAGGGAGGTACCCTCATACGTAGTAGTGAGATACGCTACTCTGATGGACAGAACTAGGACTGATCCAAATCTCAGTTTGATCTTGAGATCAAATTGGAACCTATTTGTGGACTTCAGAACATTCTCGTGGTGCCCTTGGTTGCCACGGAGGAGTGTTCCCTGCAGCAGTACCTTCCAACTTTGAAGACTTGGTGGGGCTTTAAAAAAAAAATTAATTTTAACCATTGTAACTACTTAAATTATTTTATAGAGTCAGGCTGAGCATAGATTATGTAGACCAGCCCAAGGACCGTACTATCTTTCTGCAGAAGAAGCTGGGTTGCAGCAGTAAATGGGGGATGATAAGTAAATTGTTTGGCTTGGGAGAGTGAAATGTGAATGAGTCAAGCGTCGTGCTTTGCCTAGGCTCAGTAGCTCTGCTGGGAGGGGCATGGATGTGGGGAGCAGGTAAAGCTTAAGTGATAGGAAAAAAGGTTGTTTTAATGAGATGAGGTTAATATCCTCATTTGCATTGATCAGCGTAAAGACTGTAACGATGTCCCATGAGCTGTGAAATGCTGACATACAAGCACTTGTGATAAAATCTTGTGACTTTGCCCAAAGAGCTCACCTTTCCGAGGGCTAATGGCCGGTATCACGTTTAGACGTGAGCTGGACGGAGAGGAAGAGGGAGCATGTTAAGCAGGGCAATGCCGAGCAGAGAAGTGAGATGTTGGGAAGCTGCACCTTGTACCTGCTTGTGGCAGTGCCTGTGATGTCTGGGGAAGAGAGCAATTTTGTTCCTTTTGAAATTATCAAGACTTACATCCTGACAAGTAAAAAACCCTGGAGCTTAAGAGTACACTTATCCTGTATAGCAGTACCTTGTCTTCCAAGTATGGAGGACCACACATTTTTCTTAGCTTACTTAAGAAAATTGGCATAAAGCTGGCGCTTGGCTTCCACATAGCCCTGCTCTGCAAAGAGGAAAACCGTATCTTACTTGAGAACAGCTTTTAACTTCTCCAATGATATACAGCCCTCAGCCTGAATAAACAGCTATATCCTACTGCAAGTGCATTTGGCATAGTTTTTAGAAATTTGAGGATTTGAAAGGAACAGTGTGGGCACAGTGTGCTGTTCACCAGGAGAGGAAAGATCAGCTTTCTAACCTAAGGAGGTTGCAGCATTTTCTGTCTGAACAGTTGTGAGGTAAGAGATATGACCCTGCTGAAATGCACCATTGGTGGGATATAGTCTAGAACTTTATATTTCATTTGAAAAGCCATTTAGTTTGTTTACTTATCTGTACACCTACACAAGGATCACAGAATGTCTCTAGCTTGTGTTGGGGCATATTGTAGCCAGGAGCACATATTGCACAGCTCTCCAAATACTACTCAGGGAAAACACTGAAGTGTTTGTGTCTGGATGTCTGTATCTTCTAAAGAACATAGTTCCCACTTGCTCTGTTTATTATCTTCCCCTTCATCTATGTATATAAGTATTGTATATACTTTGCATCATAATAGAAATTCACAGAATGTGTTAAATTGACTTTTTATGCACTAAATTTTGCATTATTGCATAATTTTAGCAGTGGGAAATTATAGTGTTTTTTCCTTGCATGAATCCAAGAACTGAACGTGGTAGTTATTGGAAGATACAACTTCTTTTCAAAAAGGCTATTTTAATTCAATATTGCAGCAGAAGTATATGAATAAGAAGGTCAAGTATTGTTTACACTGCTAAATAACTTGCATGTACTGGAAATATTTCTTTCCATCTCCTGCTCTTTTTGGTATACTGTAAATACAAGTTGGAGTGGTTTATTTGAAAGGTTTTTATTAAAAAAGTTGTCTATGGGCAAGTTTCAAGTTTTGAACTGATGGTCATCAGGAGGTAGCTAAAACTAAAGCTGGTACTAGACTGCCTGTATAGTGGTTTGCATTAGTTCTTAATTAAAACAAGTTTCTGTGTAGACAACGGCCATGGGCCCATTTCTTGTGAGATGGAGATGAATATAAGAATGAGAACAACCAGGGAATGCAGAAGAGCAAACATGGCATCCATAGAGTGATGTGTGTGCTGCAAAACTGGTGTGCTGACCTACAGCCTGAGCTGATGGTTTCTGCAAAAAGCTGCTGTAGGAGAAAGAGAGGTGCAGACTCGGGTTGCTGTGGCAGACTGAGATACAGAGCACTCCTCGTGCCAACAGGATTGCTTGAACAGAGGTGTTGCAGGCCAGAGATTCTGTGTGTTCTTCAGGCCTGTTACACCCAAGTAGGATTTGATCTCTACAGTAGAGAGATTAATTACAGTAGAGGTAGAAATGTTGTTTGTGTTTCCTTTGGTAAAACTCTTGGTATCCCAAGTGAACATTATCCTCATGGGTGCGGGATAGTGATAGTTAGAAATGAATGCCATCTTTCAGAGTAGGACCAGTGAATGCCCCCTGGTGGAAAAATACCAGTTACTTGCAGTTTGGGCAGGGGAAGTTGTTCTTTGATCTTCCTGGCTGTGTACATAAAAGGTCAGCTATACTGTTGAATTAATACAATAGTTTGTGTGTTTGTTTGGTTTTTTGTTGTTTGTGTTTGTTTTGGTTTGGTTTTTTTTTTTTTGTGGCTGGTTGTCATGCCTACCTGTATTTTTAGTGGTTGTTCAAAATGCATTTTCTCTTAATGAACTTAGTATGTTTCTAATTAGGGGTTGATACCTGAATCGATGAGGAGCATTTGGGTATGACATTGCATTGCTTCTTTGGGTTTATTATGCTCCAATAAAGTAATTAATGGATGTTGCTGTGGGATCCCAGCAACCTTTCTGGAGACAGATATGCATGTGGAAATAATCAGGGAATCGATATTTGATAGATGTTCATAGATATTCTTTAATTTTTCTCCCAGCCTCTCGGCATGGGGGCCTGGACCAGACTGACTGCCCCTGGGAAAAACCCCAGTATTCCTGGGGCAGGGGAACATAAAAAGGCCAATGGGGACAGGATTTGGGTACATGTGACCAGGGAGCAGGGGGTCTGGAACCCTGTGTCACCATGCTGTCACTCCCAAGGCCCATCCCCGCAGGGGAGGGAGCCCCAACAAATGGATGAATGCAAATATGAAATTAAATTATATGAAAGAGTAATGTTGTAGAAAAGATGTAAACATGCTGCATGTTTGTATAACTTGATATCATCAGTTGCTTCTCAGGTGACTTGGCTACTCATTAATCTCTACACCAGATTTTGCTGAGGTACAAAACTGGAAGATTTTCTCCCTCTTTCATGTTTTTGAATATACAGTGGGTTTTGTTTGTTTCATTTGGTTGGGTGCCCTTTTTTTTTTAAGTTTAACTTTTTTATTTTTATTGTTTTACCACTGCTTATATGATGTGTGTTTTGGTTGCTGTATAAAATATTTTACCACATCAGGAAGGTGTTTGGGGTACCTGTCACACTTAGCTGTATGGGTAGTGGCAGTTCCATTGCAATTATAATTTTAAATCCCTTTTTTATGAGGCTGGAGAGGCTAACTTCAGGAGCATTCAAGACTCAAGGTATCAGGGAGTTATTTAGCATCCTTCTGGAAAGACCTGAGATGGCTGGACACGTAACAGCTGTTAAATAAGCTTCTAATGGTAACAGATGAGCCACGAAGAACCAAAGAATGCCAGGCCTCTCTCTTTTCTGTGATGATTTAGTGTTCAATAGCAGTAAAATAATCCAGGCAATGCACTAGAGAGAATTGCTGCTTTTCTCAAGTGGTTCTTTAACTCTTAAGATAAGCTCCATGGTATTTCCAGTGATAATAATGATTTATGCTTCCTTTGCTGTTGACTGCTCTAGGGTTTGTTTCTTGGTAGTTTATATACTATGTGAGAAGTTTACCACTGTCCCTCCCAGCAGGTCACTTCCAGCCATGCCTAATTGCTTAATTAATTGAGTCATTATGATAATGGATTCCTATTTGGTTTTACAAATCTGTCTGAGTACCTTCTTCCCTGAGGACACCACTGTACTTCGTTCTGAGAGGTGTGAAAAGCAAGAAGAAAAGTTTAACTGCCAAATGACTGCACCTAGGAGCATTCAGAGACTTGGAAGAGAACAGCTCAGGAAATAATTCCATGTTCCTGCTCACTTTAAAGTATGTTCTGTGTTGTGAAATGATGTGCTTTTAGGAGAAGGGCCGTGTGGCCAAAAGAGAAAGCAGAGCTCGCAGAATGTTAGCGGCAGGACCCCTCCCGTGTAATCCTATGTAAATAATCTGCTGGAGAGATTGTTCCTTGTATTGCACGCAGCCCTGTATGCCTGGAGCCAAAACACGGGGATATACAGGATGGTGTTGGAGTTTCTATTACAGACAAAATACAGGGAGATATAGGATAGTATGGAAGTGTGTATTCATATAGACAACAAAGGTTGTGATGGACCTACAAAATCCTTCTCTTGGACTGGGGTGGGGAAGGGTGGAAAAGTGGATCCAGTCACATTTTTTAAATAACATTTCTCCTGTAACTTTTTTTCTGTAGCAAGAGTAGTTTATGTGTGAAAGCTTCATCCAGGCTAGCCATACTTTGTCCATCTTGTGAAGCCAGTGCCTGGTGTTGAAAGTCAGGAGCACAGGAGCCTGGCATCTCTGAATGTGTCTGGCAGCTTGCGGGAATAGGGTGGATGTGTAGAGCAGGGGAGCAGTGCAGAATGCTTGCAGGGAGGTTTAATGTGGCCTTGACTTAAGTATTTCTAGCCTTTGCCAGAGACTGCTAGCCATTTTTAAATTGCTGCTTTACCTCATTTTATGGCCAAATACCTTTGCTCTTTCCTGTTTCTTTTTTTCCCAATCTTATGTTGGCATTTAAAAATAGAACATTTTATTTTAGTGCCAAGCAAATGGTCATCAGTTAATGGTGAAGATCATTAATTACATTGTCAAGGTAAAAACTGTACCTCCACAATATTTTTTTCCACATAATCATAGTGTTTGCCCTGTAAGTTGTATTTAAATGTATGCTGCTTTGAAACAGTTTGGAATGTGATCACCGTTTTTCAAACGGCTGGAAAAGCCACAGTGACAGTGTTCAACTTGTGGATATTTGCTCAGATTTTTAATTTTTCCCCACTTGCTCTCCACCATAACATTGTTACTGTCAACTCAGAATCTGCCCCTTGATCTTGGTCTGTGGCCTTGCCTCTACTGGTAATTTCTTGGGAAACGAAAGACAATTTGACTAAAGATATAAAAACAACACACAGAAGTCCAGATTATCAAAAAAAAATTGATTGCGTTTTCCTACTAAGTGTATGTTCAACTCTGAGACGTGTTTTGACTTGATGCATTTATCTGGTCAGCCTTGTATCTGTGCTGTCCCTGAGTAGTTCAAAGCTCAGTACTGAACCAGTTCTTTCAGGGCGTTTGGGTTTCTGCCCCAGATCACCTTGCAGCACCTTTACAACAGTAGGGTTTGCCAAGACTTGCAGGAGTGTTGCACTGTGGTGCCAGCACTGAACTACTGAGAGTGACAGCATCATTTTGTCAGCAGACTTGTTGAATCTCAATATGCTCTGGGGATTTTTTTACCATGCTTTTTAAAACTTTTGTTGTATTTAACAAAAATATGGTGCTGTGATTACTCTTTCTGTAGGACACCCTTCCAGTGTCCCAAGACTTCAGAATACGGAATAAGATAGATAGTTTTTGCTTGAAAACTAGCTTTGGATCATGTAGGAGTTACTGTGTTTATTTCTTTTACACCTGTAGTACTGCTGAAAGCTTTATTATTTTTGTTGCCATGATAACATAGTGGTGAGTCTTTAGTTCATGTGTAACTATAGTTTCAGAGATGAAAACCCTGTGCTTCATGTGTGTTTAAGATTGATGATAAGAGAAAGAAAGGCAGATGCTCTCTAAAGACACTGTGCAGCACAATAAAATGTTATTTGTTTGTTTTTTAAATAAGCTTCTTCCCAAAAAGCAGTGTGGCTTCAATGCTGATTTAAGAGTGTGCTGGAGAAACAAATGAGAAAGCATAGCAGAGAGATTATTTTATTGAATATGAGAGGAGTCTTTGTGATTGCTCTGTAGAAGGATAAGACTTTTAAACCACTGTATGAGAACGGAAATTAATTTATTTTCTTCATTTGGCTTTGAGGATGTCAGGTATCTCGCTTGCGTTTGCTATCAGTGAGGCTAAAGAGGACACAAAGTCTCTTGTGCTGGGCTGTCTGGCTGCAGCCCCAGCCTGCACAGCCAGTCTCCCTTGCTGACCACAGATGTACAGGTGGGGAAATCACTTCGGAATAGCTTTTACTGAAGTAGGCTGTCTCAAATATGACAAATACTGCTTGGTGTGACAAGTTGTTAGTTACTCTTCCTGCAGCAGTTGGCTTTAAATCTTAATATATTTATGTCACGTTCTCTTTCTGCAAGTGCTTCTTCCTTTTTGCATAGAAAGATGGAGATTGTGTACATTACTCTCCCAAGCAACACGAAAAGCTGAAGATTCTTGGAGGCTGATCCTAGTTAGTATTCAGCATTCACCTTTTGTTGGAATGTGTCCTGAAGCTATTTAGGCTTCTTATTTTTCCAGACTGATGGAGTCTCTTTTGCCTCAGAATTTTTTTCAGTGCAATAATGACACTCTCTTGACTTCATTGTTCTGAACCATTTTTCTGAATTTTTCAATGCTTGAAGCAATTTCACCGTGGTATTTGATTGCTCTCTTGAAGTCTGTGTGTTCTCACCAGGTTGGATACTTTCCCACTGGACTTGCTCTTCCCTCCTGCAGCTGCTGTGGCGGTGTGGAGTTGTGGGAATTCAGGCAGGTCATAAATAACTCTTGACAGAGGCCTTGCTATAAACTAAATTTCTTGGCTATTTGGGAATCCTTCAGTAAAAGAACTAATCCTTGATTGCCAGTTCCTGAATCAAGACCTCCTGCTGCAGTGTAGGGGATCAGAACTGTCTGACATTTCATTCTTTCCTTCTCTGCCCTGTAGAGTTGTCTCAAAGACGAATTCAGTTGTCTTCCTACATTGCCTTTGGAATTTGCCAGCACTGTTAAAACTCCATTATTTTGGTTAGAAGCCCTCAAATGGTGTTATATTCTTTGGGTCCTATAAATTATAATTTTTGACTATAAAGAAAAATACTACATTGAAAATATTTTCAGAATGGAATGAAATTATCCATACTTAAATGGATGAGGAAAATAACTGAAGGATGCAAGTAATATTATGCTAATCAGTTTCATAGGAAGCAATGGCAAGAGCTGCAGCCATGGAACAGTGTAATGAGTTACTCTAATCATGTGTTTAAGAAGGGATAAAATAATCTCAACTCGCAGTTTTTAGGAGGGCAAATAAACTTTCCTAAGACATTTATTTTGGATACAAACTGGAAGGGATTTCAGAATGATCGCTTCTGTAGCCAAGCAAAACTAAAGACTACTGTTAGCAGAAGTCAGCAGTTATTATTTTACTTAAAATCTGTGTAGTTCTGCTTTATTTTTCAAATGTATCTTGCTTTATAAGGTTACAACCATGCGAACAGAAATCTGCTGTCTATGAAGTATCTAATTCTGCTGCTTTTGCAAAATACTTTGGCACATGTGTTTGTATAGAAAAGGTGGATTGCTTTCTCAAAACTCTTTAGACTTTCAAGGTGGAGAAACCTCCTTCTCCCACAAGAGAGACCACCAAGAGAAATATGCTTGGTGTTAGGCACCAAATAGTTGTTGTTCTGGATACACATTATGTACCGGACATAAATATGTTAATATTGCCAGAATATACAGATTCTGAACTGGTAACCTGTTTCTTCTTCAAAGATCCTTTTATCTATGAGAGGAAAAACCTTAATTTTCGTGGGTTGTCAAATCTAAATAAGATCTCATTGAAAAATCAGCTCATTAAAAGGTGTAATTGCAAAGTATATGAAAAGCACTGGGAAGAATCTGCATTACTGTAGTCATGTCTAGAAGGTATAATTTAGTGTGAGTATTAGTGAGAATTGAAAATCCTGCAATTGAGTCTGGTTTGGTTTTGTCCTGATGTGTGTTCTTCTGAATGTTTTTGCATATAAAAGCTCTAATTTTTTTCCCCAAAGATGTAGAAATATCAGCTAAAACAAACCCCTCCACAGAAAAGCCCCTCCAAATCTATTCTAGTAGTGACATATAACTAGTAAAAATACAAATAGAGTTCTCAGTTCTTTTTTCCTTTAAAGAAGCAAATGATGGAGGTATGAGCTTTAGAGCATATAAAAAAACCTGTTTTAACTGTTACTTTGATTTGAGTGACAGAGGCATAACTGTGGCATTTCTTATGAAAATGTATTATTCATAACTAACTTCCTATTACTAATTTTTGCTACCAGTATGTTATTTAAGGCCATGAAATTCTCAGGTCCTATCTGCAATTTCTGGTAAGCAACTGATTTTTTTTAAAGTGTCCATTACAAGTATTCAGGTAATCTATGGGATGTATTTTCTGGAGGAACTGTTCTCTCGTTTCTACTTATCATACTTGGATTATGTAAGGAAAAGCTCTGCAAGATGCATATTGCAAAATATTCTAAGAAGTACTTTCTTGTCGAGGTCCAGTTGCTAATGCTGCTTGTGACCATCCTTTTGAACTTGCTGCCAGTGCCGACAGGGATGTGGATGCTGTGGAGTTTGTAACTTCTGGCAGAGTCCCTGCGGCTCCCTGTTGAGGTGGAGAGACTGTCTAGGGAGCTCTGTTGGCGATCCTCCCTCCTGCAGTGGGATAATCAGCCCTGCAAAGTCTTAAGGGGATGCAGTAGGGAGTTAGGGGTAGTGAGGAGAATCCTCAGGTTCTCATGGGTTGGGAATTGCAGTCGTAAGCAAAGAAGGATGCAGAGGCTGAGGATGTTGCTATGCAGCTGAGGGGATATGGGACAAGGCGTATAGAACATTATTCTGCCTCTAATTTTCAGAGGATGTTTGTTCAGAAGTGTCATTTCTTATCTTTCCCATGTTAATTTATTTTGCAGTGGCTTATAATCAACTGCCTTGATCTTCTCCTCACTGGAGTTGCTATGTTTGGCCTTGCCGTGGAGTTCATGTACTGAAGTGTCCTTTTGCTCACTGTTCCTCCAGATGCTTTGTTTTATGATAGCTATTTTCTGATGATCCAAGCCTTGTAATAGTTGAATCTGTAAATGTTTGTATTTCATCTTTATTAAGCATCATTACTGCAGAGCATGTTATGACAGTCTTTCAATTCCAAATAAAGGAAGCTAACATTCTTTCCTTTTATCCCTGGGAGCTACAACGTTTTGGATGTCGAATGTAGTTCGTACTGCAAAGCAGCCTGGTAAACCAATGCACTGACTAACATGACCATTAAATTAACAGAATGTGATGGTTCAGAGCAAACACTCTCCCCTGGGTTAGTTTACTGGTAATTTCTTTTCTTGTCCTATAGAAACTTTTGGGTTAGAATAGATGTTATGATTTGGGCAAGATGCATTTTAGCTTATTATTTCATATTGAGATATTTAAAAGATCCAATTAACTGA
>VYZQ01059188.1:33240-57344 GCA_013400655.1 Mystacornis crossleyi
ATTTAAAAGATCCAATTAACTGAAAACATGAAGAAAATATTTTATTTCTTGGTTTATCTTATAATTATAAATGGAAACTGATTGTTTCCTTTTTTTAGTTCTGTTTTTAGAGAGTTTGACAAGGCCAACTTTTTTTGTGCTGGGTGGGACCTTCCTCTATGTACTGTCTTGGTGATTCTTTCAAGGCCTAGAAAGGTTTCAAAGCTGATGGATGAATTATTATTTCCTCTTCCTGTCTTCATTTTTTCAATTTTGTTGTGAAAGTAGGAAGCGGAGAACTGCAGGCTTGGTTATAAATTAAATCCTTCACGCTTTTCATGGATGTTTTTTGTACTAATACGTTCTTATTTAGCAAAACCTTGGGTTTTGGTTGTTAATCCAAGGAAGATCTTTAAATGATTAATTAGGCCTTATGAGAGTGTTTTTACAAAGTGTTTATGTATGTTGATCAAGATGAATTAGAGATTATGTTTAAAGGGTAAGTTTTTCTGGCATCAGTGAGAGATAATTGCTGCTGTGCTGAAGCAACCTCAGGAAGCTTTGCTGCTTAAACTGCTGCATATACTCATTGTGATATGCTTCTGATTGAATTCTGGTCTCCTCAGCAGCCTCTTGATAATGATAAAGCCGACAGCTTTACAAATGTGTGAAACAAAATAATCCAGGGTAACAAAGGCCTCATTGCTTTGGCAGATGACTGGAGAACCTACTGTAGTAGCAATGTCTACTCTTGAAAAGAAAACTAAGCTTGGGGTATTAAATTGTTGCCATTACGTAAGTGTCCATAAAAGTAAATTTAAAAGATAAATTTGGAATAGACAAACCTTTTTGAGGGGGGAACTTTGTTAGAAAATGATGATACAATTCTCCTAGATGATAATGCTCTGCTGAAAAATGTTGGTTTAGAATTTGTCACAGCTGTGCATCAGAGATAGGTGAAAAAGAAAACATGGTCACTGAGATAGAGGTGTTAGTCTAAATACTAAAATAGCTCATAAATATTTTTATTCCTATCCCAGCAATTCATGTAATGTAAAGAGAAGCTTAGTATGTTCTGCTGCAGAGTGATGCAGCATGGACTAGAGTACTTTGAGAAACGAGAGGCTTATCTCTTGGATTATTCATTTTAATCATGGCAATGGACTTGTAAAGCACCACTTACATACTCCTGGCTCTCTTCTTTGCCCTCTGCGTCAACTGGACAACCTCCCACCGAATTTGTGATGTAAATCACTATTAAAGTAGACTAAGCCAGATACTGCCCTTTTTTATCCACTGCACACTTGTGGATGGGACTTCATAGATACTAATGGAGGCATTTTTTAAAATAAGACCAAGACAGGGCACTGAAACAATTTGCCCACATGGATGCTAAATATTGCCTTTAAGTTGCTTACATCTCAGTGTCTTTGGGCAGTTTTACTGACAATTCTAATGTTGAATTAGAAACATTTGGTAAGCCTGTAGCTCACCAGTGATGGTTAATGTTAAAAGAAGAGTCTTCTCAGTGCCCGGATGAATGACTGAAGTAGATACATCTTTGCAGTCTTCACACTCAACATTTGAATACAGATATTCTTGAATGCTGCATCTTCTGTTAATGTGTGAAAAAATCCTGATTTAGATATGGTGTCTTTTTAAAATCTTGTCACTTGCTATTTCTAGAAGCAAGTAAAATCAGCTCTGATGTTTGCCATGAGCAACAGATAAATCTATTTAATCAGTAAAATCACTGTTGCTGATCCATAGGGGTGTTCCCTGTGATCTAAAGCCTTTGTATATATAGGCAAGGAGGAAAAGGACCCCCACCTTTGTGTGCAGTTCCTTTCAGAAACAGGAAGAAAGCAGAGATGGAGTAACATTTTCTGTTTGTCCATAGCGGGAATGATAAATTTATAAAACAAGCATAAACATTTATATTATAATGCCAGTGTGCTATTACAGTTGGACTTGATGATCTTCAAGGTCTTTTCCAACCTAGATGACTCTGGTTCTACTTAGACCTCTCTTTCTGACATTCATTTTCTGAGTTGCCAATTTTCTTAATTGGTGAAAAAAGTCATTGTGTGTGGACGAATATATCCAGAGAATACCATGTAAACTATAAAAATACACACTTTGTCACCACTTTAAAATCTTAATTTTTCCATGTATTTGGCCTATTTTTCTTGAGTTAAGGAGTGAATTATTACATGCTCTAGTCAAAGCTGATTTGAATTAGTTAATACTGTCAGGATAAAACCCACAACACTATGTGAATTTAGCTACATGTAGCACATACTCAGCAGTAAAGCTGTTCTTATAGATATGATGACTATTTGAGATGTGCAGTAAGAAAGGATGTGAGACTGATTTGCCTAACAGACATTCATTTAAAACTCGCTGTATATAGATTTAAAAACAAGTAGCTGCATTTGTTTATCCCTTTTCTGATATCAACACAAATGAGATTTAACAGAAACTAGAAATATGAAATGTTGTATGATCACATCTCTGACGTGATGTGGGTCAAGACTTTGCTTGGAACCTGTCCTTTGTGAGCCCACGTGTAGCAGATCATTGGTTTATGATTCTTCACACATTCAAAGTCCAGTGGCTGAATACGGGACTGAATGAGTGTGAAGAGTACAGAGTTCATCAGCCAGGTCAATAAATAGATTTTACTGGCACACACTGGGTACACAGACTGCACAAGTACCTTTTGCCCAGCTCCAAGGTGTACTTTGGCTTCTCACTCTTCTGCTGAACAAAAAAGACAAGCAAAACATGTTGAGTGTCCCTTGGGGTGGGACTTCTGTAGGGGTGTGTCATCCTTAAACTTTGAATGAGGTTTTTCAACAGATAGAAGTACCTTTTTCTTTAAAAATAAAAATAAGTGGAATGATTGCTTCAGTCTTTGCTATTTTTCAGTGTCCTAAATGGCTTTAAGTGTCACAGTAGTATTAAGTGGCTTGCTAAGGAAATTTAGGCTTATGCAAAATTACTTCGGTCTTTTAAAAAAACCTTTTTAGTTTGTTTCACTGTGTGCTCTGGAGCCTGCAGACAACTGTTAAGCTCACAATTTAGTACTGCATTTGAAAAATTCAGGATCAGTTGTGGTGAAGGAGTATACCCGTTGTGGCTCTGTGGGCAATAACTCGATTTTGTGAAGAAGTGGCAAAGCTTTTAGGAATAAGCAGCAGGTTAGAATTTGAATTATAGAAAATCTGTTTGAGGACTGAACTATTTGACTTCTCTCTGTACCAAGTGCTGTTACATGTCTGTCCCATATTCATACAAACAGGATATAAAGGGTGAAGTACTGCAACAGGAGCACTTTTGCAGCTCATAAGAAAATGGAGTGCTAGGCAGATGGCAATATTTTCACAAAGAAGAATATTTTTCCCCAAATATTCTCAAATCAGGGAGTTCATCACATAAAGAAGTTGTGCCTGGGTTCATGCTTCAGCTAATCCTTGACCTGCAATTTTTGAGGTCACTGACTGGTATAGATGTGGAAACATGAATGGGAAACCATCATAACAGATGCACTGCTAATAAGGATGTTGCAAATATTTGGAGAAAAAAAAATAATCAACATAAATTACTGAAGTATAATAGTGGGATAATTGTGGACTAGAGTTTAGCAGCAGCTGTCAGCAAACAGGATTTGGAGATCCCTCTCCATTTGTGAGCATTATAGAAATAAACTGATTCATATGTAAGACTCATGGTTCAGTGCTAGCAGGGAAGACCTGCCAAAAACTACCAGAGTTCCTAACAAACTCATGGTTTCACATATGTTGCAAAGCTAGGGAGGAATGCCCATAAAACTCTTGATTATGGAATACCTAGTTAATCCTAATAGTTCTGTTCCTCAGGCTGTCCTCCAGCCTTACCAGCAGAGAAGTGAATCATCCTTGTCTTTTGATGGACAGGGAAGAAAACATGCTGTCAGTGAAAAAATTTGTGGCTTTTCTTTCTGTTACCCTACAACTCGGTCAGTAATGCTCTGAAAGAAAAGTCAGTGGAGCAGAAGACTCCTCAAAGAGAGCCATGCCTGAAGGTAAGAAAAATCCCAGACTTTGTTCATGCAGTTTCTGTCAACCCCCCCATTCCTTTTGCTGGACTTTGCAGTTCAGCAGGGGAGCCTGCAGCTCGCCTTATGCAAGTACTGCTTCTGCCCCAGTGCATACTTCATCTAGAACAAGACCTAAAGGACTGACCGTAGTATTGATAATAAGTAACTTCATCTGTCTGCTCCATGTACACTTTCAAACACTCCACTTCTGCAGCAGTATTTCTGCAGCAGGATGGCACAAAGAGATACTGCGTTTTTAACAGTGTGAATACAAGGGGTTAAACGGTTTTTGCAGTTATTGAAGCTTTAAGTCTGCAATCAATTATTTAGTATTTATTTGCCATTTTAATCACAGTTCCAAAGCAAAGTGACAATTAGATGTAGAGTGTGTGTATATATATTATACAGTATATCCCTCTCTATGACAAGCTTGCAGAATTCCACTTTCCCATTCAGCTAGAGTGAGTAATGGCTTTTGATGGAGTGCAGTGTATCATTAGGGATTTTCTCCCCCTTTACTGTCTATGTAGGGATGGGGTCTGAGCTTGGATCAATAAGTTTTCCTACCTTTCATTAAATGTTGCTTGACTGTTACAGTTCTAGCTTACGAGAACCTGCTTTTTATGCTCTCCCTCTGGCTCCGTCAGTGCAGGTGGTGCACAGATGCGAACAGTCTGCTTACTGCTTCATCCTGAAGTGTCTTTATCTACCCACGAGATGAAAGGATTTCACTGACTGCCGTGCCAGCCTGAGCCTCCTGAGGTTTGGTAGAAGCAAATGCGTAACATACTAGATTTTTACAGGGATTCTGCTGCAGTGGGTGTGCTTCTATTGCTATAGGCAGGTTGTTGCGTTCAGCTTTAGCCTTCCTAGAGAGCACAGGGGGCTTCTTTGGGAGGGAAGATGTTTCACTCCCCGTGCCCCTTTTAGGACTGCCCCGCCTGGCCCCGGCTGGCTTTCAGCTTCGCAACACGGCAGCGACAGAGGAGGCGAGAAGGCTCCCAGGCATTAGAATGGCTTCAGGGTGTTTATTTGCATGGCTCTCAGATGGCAGAGAGAGAGCCACGTGGGAGGCTGGACCCCCATGGAAGGGGACCTGGCACGGCCCCTTTGGCCCATGCAGAGAGAGCATCACATGGTATCAGGTCGGATTTTGTATGGGGATGAGAGGGGCAGAGAAAGGACATGGACCAATAGTCCCAAGGCACAGGGGCGGTACAGGGACGGGACCAGGGTACAGAACAAATGGGGAGAACCCGAGGGAGTGGCTAGGAAGAGGGGCGGAGGGGGGAGTTACCCACATGGGGAGGGGCAGGGAGTTCAGCAAAGAGGGAGTAGGAGAACAGATCTCCACAGCAGGTAGTTACGGTTTGCAGCTGTAGGACAAGACTGCAGCGGGCACCCTTGACTACAGTGCTGTCTGGTCTTGTGGGAAGCCTGCTGAGGTGGGCACGAGGCTGGCAGGGGCGCAGTTCGGCAAACTCCCCTGCTGTGGTCGTTTACTGGGCACCATATGCCATGTTCTGCCCTCCTTCTTGCTTCTCTCCTGCTCACTTGGGTACGGATGTTTTCCCACATTTGACCCCTTCCTCTCTGATTAAACTACTTGATGCATACTGCTGAAGTAGCCAGGAGTAGAGTGGGTGAGACCCTGCAATGGCAGGGGACAGAGAGGAGAGGGCTTTTATCGATGCTCTCATTCTTCCTGGGGTATGGCAAGTGATTTTTCATCTGGCTGTTTACAACAAGGAGCCCTTCTTTGGGTTCTGCGTGTTACAATGAAGCTATCTGGAGAATAGCATTTTCATTAATTCTATTGCATTTACAGGACATACCAAAGGTTAAATAACTGGAGTTGATGGAATGTGGTTATTCCGACATAGTGCTGTGCTTTAATGAGGAGTCAGAAGGATATTGTTATAATCAATTGTGAGGCTACAGTTGTGGTTAAGAACCTACAGAAACCTCTTTAATTACACTGTCAGCAGTCTGCTGCTGTTGTTGGATGAATACTTAGTGCAGACTGCATAGGGAAGGAAAGATGGTGGGGGGTTGCTTCTCATTTATCTTTAGATCCATCCAGCCAAAAAACCTTTTACCATTTTTTAGGTCTGGAAGTAAACGTAGCTGCAACAGATTTCTTACAAAGGCCTTTGCTGTCATTATGGTTTTGCGCAATATTTCCTTTTACATGTGTATGTACAGACTGTTTCATTGAACAGCATGCTAAGAGTTTGGGAATCAAAATTTATAGTACAAATTAAATACATTTTGGGAAGCTGACACTTAAAATGGAAATAGTGGAGGAAAATGAACATATTGAACCACCCACTTAACTGCTTACTCATTCTGTTTCTTGACACGCTCAGTTTCTGCTGGTTTTGCTACAGCACAAAGATGACAAGAGATGATTCTTCATTTCCTTGTCCCTTGCGTTGCTGTTCCTGCTTGATGTGAATATTGTTATATGATCTTGGAAGGCTGTGGAGAAGAGCAGAAATCAGAGATGGGCTCCCTGCTTTGTTTCCTGGTCAAGAGTAGGTATCAGCTGTGTCACATAAGTAACTAAGGAGTTCTCTAACTCTTTGGCTATTTTTTGAGAAGAAAGAGATTCCAGAAAGCAAAGACAAATGCTCCAGGGCCTGATTCTTACAAGCTTTCTACAAGTGATTGCCCCATCTCTGCCTTCTTGGGAAAACACAACTTTCAAAAACAGCATCATATGCTTTTCACTACATATGCTTTAAAATACAAGTTGAAGTGAGCTCAACTGGCACATGGCTCCCCATCTAAATGTACAAGACACACAAAAAGCTCTTTCACATAGTCTTAGAATGAGGTCGCAAAGTCAGGCATTGAAAGTGTAGGTGCTTGTGTGCAATTATGTCTTTGAAACTTTCTCCTGACCTTTCTCCAGACACGGCAAGGCAACTTATTTTTCGTGGCTTTCCTGCTGAATTATTTTGGTATTTTAAATTTTTTTTGTTCTTTAAAGGCAGGCAACTGACATGGAAAATTTCAGCTCAGAGTTGATAACTGGCAAACGTAAAAGCAACTGAAAAAGGCAAGCTTTCGCTAGTGAGCAAAATTATCAGTAGATGGTTTCGTTGGCTTGGCCTTCACTGTGAATAACTTTTGAACATATATAGTCCGAAGAGAGCTAAAAATATTCTCTCAACACTATTTAGTCAGAATTTACCTAACAGCAGTCTAATCTGCTGAAAAAATCTTGATGACAATCACAAGAAAGTCAGCATCGGTTTTGCCTGTTTCAGTTTGCTCACAGCCTGTGTAGGTCACACTGATACCCTTGGATTCTCACTTTCACGAGTAATGGGTTTGCATTAACGTTATAAAGCTTTTACGTGGTGTGAGGAAGATAAAATGAAAAGCATCTGAGCTCAACTGCAAAAACCCCCTCCCATCTTTCCAGCATTAGGAGAGTAATTGTGGCTCCATTCCATCCTACTGTCTCTGAGAGATTGTTTTCTACTGAAGTTTTCGGGTGAGCAGGACTGTAATTTTGCTTGCATGCACACAAAGCTTTCCTATTTGATTCTTATTCTCTAGGTAGCAAACTGCAGACACGTTTCAGTTGTGAAAAATTCCAGAAAAGCATACTGTTGAGCTGTTAAAGTCATCTTGGTCTTCCAGCCCTTTTCTGGGAATCATGGCTGTCACCAGTGAACTGTGGTTTGCTGGATCAAATGAATGTAGTCCCTCAAAGGTAGCCTCGCTGGGCTAAGCTGGGCAGCTCTGGTGGCAGGGTGTTGGGAATCAGATGATGTGTAGGAACAGCTCAGTTCTTTGTCCACAGCAGAGAATGTCGTGCTGTAAATGTGCCCATCTTCTCCTTGAGGGGAAACAACTGTAGAGCTGGTTTTTTAATTGTTCGTGAGAAAAAGAAATGACATCTACAATACCTTGTCATTACCCACTCAGCACACCCCTGGGGTAGCGTATTTTCACAAGCATGCATTGTTTAGGTGAAATAGAGGTATTGCTGATTCTTACAGAATTTTTCATAGTCTGTAGCAAAGATAGTTAACACAGAGATAATACATCTTCTTAGTGCTAATGCCTTGTTACAAATATAAGCACGTGGATTAAGAAATGAGGGAGAATGCATTTACTTCTTCCCAAAGCCCTAATGGTTTGGTTAAACCCCCCCTGACAACTGGTCAATATTTCTTTACATAGATAGATGTACTTAGTTTGTTGCACTTTCGTGAAACAATTAACAGCTTCCTCTGGGTGCATTTGTCTCAGCAAGAGAGAGAGTGTGCCCTTGAATCGAGCCCCTGATCGTTCCCTATTACTGAGCCTTGGATCTCGCTGTAGAGGGGTTTGGGGGAGAGCACGGCCAGGCTCTGGGGAGAGCAGGGGCCTGAGGGATGCTGTGCTTGCTGCTGAGTGTCCAGCCTGGGGCCAGGTTAGAGCTACTCCCAACAAAGCCCTTGATGTGTGTATGTGAGGGGGAAATGGGAGAGTGGACAGTGCAAGGCTGCAGTGCCAACTGTTTTGTACCTCCAGTTGGGCCATGCTGCTTTGCTGGTGTACAGATAGCTTGTGTTTGCATGTTGAAAGGGTTTTAAAGACGGGCAGAACCAAGAGAGGGTTGTGTAGCATAATACATACGGCAAAATCATCAAATGGTGTTTGTGGTAGGGTTTTGATCATGTGTGCATGATTATTTGCATGAAGCTATTTTTATTTTTCAACATAGATACTCTGTAACAATCACTAGCATTTAAAAAATCTCACTTTCTGCTCACCATGAAAATCTGAGGCAACTCTTAGGAGTGCTGCTGGGCAGCCCATTTTTCAAACTGTCATTTGAGTGTAATTTATTCTTCAATTATGTTCAAGTTTTATGAAGTTACCTGAATTATGAGAAGTTTAAAATGGTGTTTGTTAATAGATTTGCTTGTTCTCTTTGGCTTAATACAACTAATCAAGCAATTATTAAGCTGCTAACATAGAAAACAAAACTATCCTGGAGTGCAGTATTGCTGGAGGAGATCTTGGACAAGCCATGTATATGAAGTTAAGCGTATCTTGGGGACTCCAGGGCTTTGCGCAATGTGGCTGTTTTGTGTTAGTGTCTTGAAAAGAAGCAAACAACTGTAAATGAAGATAATTTGATTTTTATTGTGTGTAAAGGGAGAAGATAGCTAACTGCTGTGGTGCAGACATCAGTTGGTCTACTACATACACGTTTTTATTCTGTGAGGCTTCACGGTCACAGTAGAATTTAAATAAAAATTTCTTACAGTGGGTTAAACATTAATATGGCATAAAGGCTCTTTTTCTATTGAGTTATTTGTATTGTACACATGGGCAAGGAGACTATTCAGTTCTTTCTGAGTGTCCTTGATGGAAAAAAGCCTTTTAAAGACCTTTGAAATAATACTTTGATTTTTCTTGGCCTGTTTTACAACTTTCTTATCCTTTAAAAGTACTGGAATAGAAGCAAATTGGTATATAGCAATGTATTATCAGGAGTTTCTTTCCTAATACTAGGCAAAAAACAAACAAACAAGACATCTAAGTAATTCTCTTTGATTTTTGTGGGGTTTCTTGCAATCACTTTATCTCATTTAAAAATATCTTTTTCTGCCCGCAAACTGTGTGAAAAATACATATGCAGCAAGGGAAATTGATTAATGCTCCTCAGGGGAGTAGTTCTGGCTATGAATAAACCGCTGTCAAATGTGGAACATAAACAAATGGAAAATTTAGGATTTCCACCTGCCTAATCATTTTTTGATGGTAACATTGGAAGAAATATAATAGCAGTGAGAGCTTCCCGAGAGAGGCAGGAATTTAAAGCCAATGCAGCATTGTCTCCTTTAAGTGCTGCACTAGCCTCCTGTCTCTTATTTTCTAACTCTTCCAGCCCCTCACCTTAAGGTTGATAGGAGGCAGCATGGTCTGGGAGAATTTATTGAGGAAGTGGGGCTGCTTTCCCCTCTGAACAGCAGAGTCCAACTCTTCCTGCCTGACATAGCACTTTCTTTTGTATAAGAAGAGTGTCCCCATGTCTCCATAAGGCTTTAGCTGAGGCTAGTAGGCTGGGCATAGAGCAGGGATCCAGAATGTTGTTTAGTCAGACTGTAGGGATTTTTTTTTTCTTTTGGTGGTTTCCTTTTTCAAGGGAGGAGGAGACCATTCTGCTGAAGAGAGAGAGATCTTTGCTCCTCACAGCAATGGGGAGTTGTGGCCACCACACCTCTGTGCAAATGTGTTCCTCTGCCCTCAGTGCTGGCTCTGCTGGCTTTTGGGACCTGCTGAGACACTCCTGTCAGAGCAGCACACATGCTGTGTTTTGGGTTCTGTACGCTTCTTGGCTGTGGAGATGGAAGGATTTATTAGTATTTAAGTCATTTGTAGTCTGGCAGAGGGAGCTTATATATCGAAGTGTAGTGGCTTAGGACTGCCTCCAAACCCAAGTGCAATAACTATCCTAAATATTTATTGTGGCTCTGCTCAGGATAATCTGATGTAAGACCATGTTTAAAACCAGTCGAAGATCCATAGAGAGCATTTCCAGCTTTGTTTGTTAAATCAGTTTTGTTCCTTTACAATTCTAGTGTTTCTCCCTTCCTTGGGGTCAGAGAATATAGCAGAGATTCGTTGACCAAATGATTGATCTTTGTGGATGTACCTTGGAGTGAGCCACCGAGGCTTGGGAAGCTTAAGCAGTTGTGAGATAATGGCTTCTTCTGTACTTCTGCCTGCCGGACTGGGTACCCCAGGCTGCACAAGATTCACCTTGGAGGGGTTACTGTCTGTCTGGGCTGTCGGTGGAAGCACTGCAGCATTTGCAGGTGCCAGGTGAAGACCCAGAACATGCTGCTGGGGTGCCCACTATGCAAACCTGTATAGGCATAATCAAGCTGTTTACTAAAAACAGCTCTTAAAGTAACTCTTAAGATCCAGTCTCTTCTGAAGAAGCATCATCTGCAGCTATCATATATTTATATTCCTAAGGAACAAAGCAGTCACTGGATACTCTATCAGCTGCTGGTTGTTTCTCCAACTTAAGTTGAATCACAAAGGACAGAAAAAGCTTTTTTTTCTTTTTAGATTTTACTTCATACTTTTTTTTTCTTTCTTTTTTTTTTTTTTCTTTTCATCTTGAGTAAAGAAAGTGTTTACAAATGCTGTTTTCTTATCTGCGGCTTTTAATGAAACAAACTGCATGGTACTGTCACCTCTGCAGTCCCTGCAGTCCTTTATCCTGTGCATACAAAGGACAATATTCAAACCTGTACTGTGCTGTAAATTGCTGTGGAGGCAGTCAGCAGGCACTGACCCAGACGGTTCCTGGTGGTGAGGGAGATGAATGGAAAACTAAGAATCCTTTTGTGGTTGTGTTGTTTGCTTCTTGAAATTGGAGGGACTGTTTGAATACTTCATGCTTCCAGATTTTTACCCTCCCTGCTCTCCCCCCAGGATTTAAAATATTTAACTTGCTAAAAGACTTCGGTTTGAAATCCCCTAAATGGGAAAGCACTGATTGTTGGCAAGTTCAAGTGTAAAATTGGTTGTAAGTACTCGTGGGGGAACAGTGCAATGGAGCCGAACAGTACACTGAAAATGAGAGTACTCTAAATCAAAACACGTTTGTTAATTAATGTTCACTGCTGGTTTCTGAGAGCACAGCTAGTAAACATGCAATCCAAAGTCCATTTAAGTCAATCAGCAAAATCTTACTGAATTAATTTGGGCTGGATTTTTAATTAATTCCTTCTTCCAAGATACTTTACCTTAAATTTCTGTTATAAGGTGTGGGTCTCTTTTCCTTGGATGTTTCATGAACATGATTATATAGTGGTTTTATGTGACTGAGGTGAATTAGATATGTATCTTAGCCATTAATTAATATGGAAATCTATAATTAAACAATTTTGATTCTCAGGAAGGAACCGATAAATGTGGATTCTTTGCATTTATATGTATTTTAAATAACTGAAGCATTAAAAAAGAGGAATTAAAAGCAGTGTTTAGGGAAAGCCTAAAGTAAGTTAATATTGCTGCCTAAGGCTTGCTTTTACCTCATCAGAATTGCTAGATGCTCAGATTAATTTCATTTATTGTCTAAGCTTAGTCTGACCCCTCTGTAGAGATGAGGGTTAATCCACTGAAAAATTGCTCTGTTCTGCATTGTATGCTGTTAAACCTTGCAGAACAAGTTCGGTTGTTGATTATATTCCATCATTCTTGTTACACAAATTTAAGAAAAGCAGTATTTGAGGTATGTAATGGTCTGCTGCTCTGATGCTGTGCCCCAACATCAGACCACACAGTACCGAGGCAGTTTTCTATTTACCCAGAGCTGTGCTGGTACTGCTGTCTTGCAGTACTGGAAGCTTGTGCCAGAGCTGTTTGGCATCTTTCTTTCCAGCTCTCCACACAGTGCACTCTCTCTGGCTCTTCTCCCACTTGTTTTGGAAGAACATGCTGGATATTTCTCCCCTTACTATTTCTGTGTAATTTCTGTTTGCTTTGTGAGGGCCAGGAAAGAAGTGCTGCTCCTTCATCCTGCCTGGGAGCAGGCCCACTCCTTGGCCTCCGGGGTTCTCCAGGGCTGCTGTGTGTTTGGAGCCAGCTGGGTCGTAGCTCCTGTTTGCTCAGGGAGGCAGTTCTCAGCCTTGTGAGGGCTTGGACATGGGGCGTTTTGCCATGTGTGGTGTTTTTCTTTAAAACTCACCTAAATAATTGAGCAGGAATGTATTTTCTGTTATCTCTCATAAACAAACGGCTTCTCCTACGTTAAAAGATCATCAGTGTGGTGGTGAAGTCAGCTCTTGAAGGGAGAATATGGCAGATTATTGCCCCGGTGGTCATGCCATGGCTTTCCATGTGTTTTAATGCTCTCCTTTATGGTTACATTGGTCACACAGAATGTTTTCTCTGAGACCCTATTTAACCAGCACACAGGAGTGGCTCTTTACCTAATGATCATCTCTTCTTTGTTTTTGTCACTGTGGCGTGTGTACCCCAGGCTATATTTCGTATGTGGTGTTGAAGTGATGATGCTTTCAGGATAGGATTATTAACTAACTCATAAGCTTTCCCTTGGTTCTCATTAGTGTAATAGCTTAGCGTTGCTCAGGCAATAATTACTTGTGCCTGCAAACTGAGGGCCTATCTTTAATTTTATAAACATAGTAACTGAGACATGGAGAAAAGAGTGTTACTTAGAACCTGATTTAAAAGGCTTTTGTTTTGAAGAGTCCATTGTATTATATATCTGTAAGAATGGATCAAAGAGCGGGTCATATTTTTCTGACACATCAAGACAAGGAAGAAGGGCTGGGTTTTTCCCCCTCTAATGTCATCCTTGTAAATTGCAGATCTGTCTGATTTGAAATTCAGCTGGTGAAAGACAACACTTAATTTGCACAAGGTGGAGAGTGTTAAATGACCTTAGGAGTAATCAGGCTCATGAACAATTAAGTCTCTGTTTTATCAGGAAGATGCCTTCTCTTTCCCTGCTATTTGCCTGCTCCGAGCTAGTGATGTTCTGCACGCTCACTTGAGGCAGTGGCAGATGGTTGCTACCTCCCCCATACCACTACAATCCTTGCAGCACTGAAGTCTAACAGGTGGCATCAGGATGCTGCCCCCTTTTCCTCCTCTGAATGTTGTCTGCTGGAGTTTCCAGGGCTTTTTGGACACACGGCACCAAGCAGGGCTGGCTAACTCATGCTGTGGGAGTGGGTGCCCAGGGCAGCTCCTGGGCAGCCTTGGGAGTCCCTGCGTGTGATGCAGGATGTCACCATGGCCTGGTGTTCCTGGGAACTGCATTGCAGGATAAATCAAATTGCCATTTTATTCCATGGGATCTGGTACTAACTTTTCAGTTCAGTCAACCAATCAGCATTTTTGCCTTGTTTTCCTGGGACCCACAGTCAAATGGTAGTAATTACATTTGGCTGTGGCCTTTTCGTTATGAAGTTATTTGTTGTGCTTTTTCTTTTAAAAGGGCCTAGGGACTCAGTGGAGGGTTGTGTCTCAGTCCAGCTTTGTGCCTGTGACAGTGAAAATGGATGTTTGCATATTAATATAAAATAGTTAAATGGGGACCAGTTAAATTTGTAGTTGCCTTATTTTTTTTCTTTTTTGATGCCAGAAGAATGTAAAGAGCTTTAGTGTAAGGAGAGTGATGGCCAGAGTGATCTAGCTCATCTGGTTGTGAATGCTTTCTGACTACAGTATAATACACATCCAGTGCGGAAACATAAATCATACTTCACAGTGAATCATGTTGTGAAGACCAGTGGAAATGGTATGGCTGTATTAGCATGTGCCCTTGTGAGTAAACTGAGATGTGCATTGCAGTAATACAAAGAATGTGGGGTTTTGGGGGGCTTTTTGTATGTATGTGTTAATGTGTTATTTTTTCTTGTAGACTGGGCAGGTAAGGAAGACTTTACAGAGCAAAATAAATTAGGCATACATGTTTTGTTTCATCAGTTTCCTTACTTTATATGCTTGAGTGTCGGGAGTTCACAGCACCTGTGCCTGTGTAAGTGTTGGATGTGTACTTAGCATATATTTATTCAGTACCACTTTTTGTAACTCACTAACATTTATTCTTTCTATTCCTTTGTAAGCTTTCTGGTGATTGCAGCATGGTGTAACTTCTCTTAGCAGGCAGGATTGAAACCCTTCCGAGTCAAATCACTCATTTGCATAAACACATCTCCTCTTGCTGATCGCAAGACACATAAATATGGAACAAAATGAACCAAAACACATAAAGAGGCTCCTGCAGCTACTGACGTTAATAGTAATTTACAATTGTTTTTATTCTAACTTCCCATTCCTCCTGCCCAGTCATCAGGGTTATGGTCCCCTCACGGCCCCAGTTCAAGAAAGCACTTTAATATTAGTCGTAAGGATATTGTTATTCAAGACAAGCCTTTTAATGTTTTCCTGGTGTTAAACCCTGTAAGAGCTGGATTTAATCCCCTGTTTGATTTTCAGCATGTCCTTTTGTATTCTGAATATGGATGCTTTTTAAGTTGAAGCCTGGTGGGTAACCATGTAGGGAAAGAATACTTCTTTAGACCTAATTTGATATTTTGTTACATAAAGAGGGAAAAAATAACCCTTACTAAGGAGGCTACTTTTCCCATTTCCCAGTTTTACTTTTTATTACTTGTCATGTTGTTGGTAAGGATACCCAGAGATCCCTGCAGTGCAGGTGGTGGTTACAGTGCGAAACAAAGCACACACAGATGAGCACTTTGTCCTTCACCCAGGTAATCCCTTCTGAAATGCTGCGGCCTGGGAAGGCCGGGGAGGCAGCAGGGCTGGCTGGGTGGGCACACAGGGAGCCGGGCACACAGGGAGCCAGGCACCAGGAGCCGCTGCCCTGTGCCTGCCATGCACCCCAGCCAGTGCTCATGGCCTTCTGCCAAGCTCCTCAGGGCTGCTGTCCCTTCAGGGGGAAGGCTGCTGTAGGCCAAAATGACCTTGTTTCCCCACTGCCTTTCCATCCACTCTGCTCTGTCGGTGCTCAAGTCACTAGATGTTCTGACTGTTTTTCTGATTTAAATAAAAATCCTCTGTGAATTAAGTGGAGACTCTTGCTTTTCAGTGTAGCTTGAGCTAGATTTGTTTTTAAAATGTCCTGTACTGGTATATGGGAAGGATGTTCAGTTGTACCAACTGGTTCTTAAATAACTGTGTGTTAATTAGGTGGGTCAGCAGTTTATCATGTTGCTGGCTGTTCTGGTGTTGTTTTTGAAATAAAGATAGAAATATTTGCAATAATTTTTCTCTTCTGCAGGTACTTTTTATGTAGTAGAGATGCAGATTGTTGTGATTTTGGGTTTTTTTTTTTTTAGTAAGAAATAATATGCCTCAAAAGTTTTTAGTGTGTTGTGCACTCAATCAGGTGAACTAAAAGCATGCAGCTGTGCCATTTATTACCCTCATTCATTGCTCTATTACCCTTGTTCATTGCTGTTAGGTTTGTAGATGTTGCATGCAGGTAAGTGATTGCTGTGCAGCTACATTTTGATTAATGTGCTTATGTGGAGTGATTTTTGCTTCCTTGTTCTTGCACTGCTTCGCTTTTATTTTAGACTCGAATACCGAGTACCCAGATCACAAAAGATACACACTGTGGCCTGAAATTCCTGAGACTGCTGTGCCATATTTCATGTTTTCAGTGTGGGGAAGCAATGAGGATGGGCAGTGTGTTTTGCTCTACTGCTGTCACCCACCCAGGCATGCTGTGTGGGCACAAGGAAATTGTCTTCACAAATTTTAGAGCACCCTTATGTTTAATTTTGATTTTTTTCTTTCCTCAGAAGAAGGGGCCAAAAAAAAAAAAAAAGGAAAGGAAGGGGTGAGAGGGTGTCAGAAAAACAGGACAATGGAGGCAAACTGACCAAGGGTTTATTTCGTTAATTTACTGAGAAGCTCGATTGGAGTAGCATGTGAACTTTTGGAGAACTCAGTATCTTACAGTAGACATTTGTCTTCTGAAATAATGAGGTGCTCAGCTGGAAGAGAAAAACTATTTGCAATATGAAGTCAGTGTGATAGAGGAGATTTGGAGAGAGATCTGAGTATGAAGATAAACAGGCAAAATTCTGGAAAATAGGTGGTGTTGTCCAAAGGAAAGAAGAGACTATATCCAGAAAGGGGTATGCAGGAAGATACTTTGCAGGAAGGACAGTCTGGAGAGATGGAGCTAACACAGAAGAAAGCTACAGGAGTGAGGGCTCTTGGTGGTTTGGTATATAAGAGAAGGAAAGCATTACAAAATTAAGAAGTTTGATTCACAAATTTTCTGCCTCATGTGCCCTTAAGTTCTACAAGTCTTGCAAAATGGAAATCCAGATACAAATTGACTCGTAAGGAAGAGCATGAATGAATGCCCATCACATTCTCTAAACAATTTTTTCTTCAGAGGGAAAAATGCAAGATGCACTTGGTTTATAATCTTCAGAGAAGACAGTTGTCAGTGAAGACCTTAATAATGCCTCACTAGTGTAATAGGAAAAATATGTATTCATCATCTAGGGAATCAGCGCCTAAAATCTACAATAAATGTGGCTTTTGCTCACTTAAGAGACTACTAAGACTGTGACAAACTGGCAATTAATGTCATCAA
The DNA here is from genome assembly GCA_013400655.1 of Mystacornis crossleyi. Taxonomy (NCBI): domain Eukaryota; kingdom Metazoa; phylum Chordata; class Aves; order Passeriformes; family Timaliidae; genus Mystacornis; species Mystacornis crossleyi. The sequence continues at coordinate 50,442 of VYZQ01059188.1, forward strand.
TTATTAATGTTTGGTTGTGTTAGAAGTTTTATTTAATGATTAATAGCAACATCAATGTGTTACATATAAAAAGTTCATTGCTGTATTAGAATTTACTGGCTGAGGAGAAAATTGGTTGCTTCCTGTTAAACATCAAATTACTGCTACTTTAGTCTGAGTTGTATTTGTAAGTAGGTTACATTGTTTACTTGTAAAATCAACGTGACTTTAGTTTTGTAAAATGTGTTTAGGGCAGTTTCTCAAAGTTAGATAAATAAAGCTGAAAGAGAACCTGGAATTTTTGTATTGTCTCCTTCAATTATCTGTAAGTGAATTCAGTTTGTACTAATGTTTTTCTTAGCCTTATCATGGCTCGATGAAAATGAGCATGCAGAAAGTTCAGGAAGAGGGAAAACTGCTTTTAAGTCACATTCCCAAGTGTTTTCCTGATCTGTAGTGGAGAAAGACAGGCAAACACTCTGATCAGTGTTTTGTTGGTCCCTGCAATTGCACGTTAGCTTCTTCCATGTAACTTGAAGTCTGGATTTGCTACTTCTTAATTTTATTTGAATGTGCAACACAAAATGAATGAAACTGTACATGTTTTGAGCTGATCTTCTGAAGTTGTCATTTCAGTAATTGAAACTGGGTTGCCGTCCAAGGGACCCGGAGTTTTTATTTAAATGAAATTACCTAAGCAGCACAATTCTACGCCAGAGAGAGGTGCCTTGATGAATACAATATCGTGTTTGGATGTTTGTGAGCTTCTCGAAACACACTCTGGTTCCCAAAGATGTGTCTCCAGGCGTGTCTGCCTGGTTTAGCTTGGAAGGGCAGGATTTATATTACAGGCCCTCTGAAAACTACACAGATCACCTTTTTGTTATTTAGGTTTAAGAGTTTGGGTGAGATTTAACCATCTAGGGCTTGAGTGTTACGATGGGTTTGAGGCTGCAGAGGAAGCTGCTGTAGGTACAGAGACAGTTCTTGGTTGTAGTTACTCTTCTGAGCTGTGCCAGGCATCCTGGCACTTCCTGGCATTGGTCTCCCTGGCTGGAAGCTGGAAGTCCCACGGTAGCAGTGCTGAAAAGGGGACTGTTGGCGTATTTTTCTCTAGATTTCTTGTGTGTGGTTTTTGCATCTGACGTGTTTCTTCAGGAACATCTGCCCAGAGAAGGCTTTTAGGCTCAGTTTGAGCTAGTGCATGGGAACAGGCACAACATGCGGGCTTTATCATGGGCTCATCTCTTCCCATATTTCATCATATCTCTTCCACAAATTCAGGTGACCTTGGGTGAGTTATTTAATATCTTCATGCTTTTGTTTCCTCTCCTGCTCTTCACCCTTGTCTTTTGTTAGTTGGGATGGTATCTTTTACTGAGCACAATGGAAAGCTTGTCTTAGATGGGTCATCCAAGTATTACTGTAATCCAAATGAAAAAGAGGATGTTTTTTCCTCTTTAGCCGAAGAACTTTGACCATGAAAAGCACTAACATTTTGTTTCTGCTGTTACTTTACTACTGATATTCTTCTTGTTGGGCTTTTCTCTCTATTTTGGATCAGAAAAACATCTATTTTATGCAAATGCCTGATGCTTCCAGTTCTTAATCAGACTGGGAGGATGGAGAAAAAGTGATTCAAAGGTTTACTGAAATAAAGGGAAACTGATTTTTCATTTTTGGTCAAATGCAGTGTTTTTGGTGTGTCAAAATAATTGATTCTGATGTATGTGAAGCTAATTCTGTTGACATTTTCAAAAGTGTGTTGGTTTTCCCTTGCAAGGGAAAGTGAAGTTCTCAAATCAGGGCCAGAAGTTATATTCCCCTTTGTGCCTGCTTGAACTAAGGGCAGTGTGCAGGGTTTTCATTTCTGTTGGAGGAGCTGTGGAGCCAATTCCCAGCACTGCAACAGCAGGCCATGAGCAGCCACCATGCTTTAGCAGGTTCAGAGTGGGAATGGAAACTGGGATTTCCACGACTTCTCATGTAGGACAAGAGTAGTGCAAATAGGATCATGTAGAGCCTCCACAGCTGGGGAGGGACCGGGGTTGAAGAGTAAAAGGGAACAGTGGTTGGCAAATCTAACAAATATTTGTTAGTGGGCAGGTGTTTATTACAAGAGCTTGAAAATTTAATGTTGTGGAAATATTTATAGTTTATTATGGAACTGCTGGAATAAACTGTTAAGAGAATTTTTTTCTGGTGTAATGTTTTGCAGAATCTGAACTAAATAAGCCCAACATTTTCAAAACATTTTTTCTTTTGTTGTTGCCAAAGTGTTTGGAAAAATTCACCCTGTTATTTTAGTTACTCTGAAGTACAGGTTTTGACAAAATGAACTGTCTAAAACAAAAGCTGAAAAATATTAAGTCTGGTTCTCATTTTATAGAGAATGCCAACTGTCTTTTCTACCAGCTATGCATTTTATAAATTAATTCAGTGGTTACATGAATTAAAAATAAGACCGCCTGTTAGCATAAAACTTTATGATAACGTAACAAACCCTTTTCATTTCCATTGCATTTCCTTGTTTACGGCACATGCAGCACAGTAGTCATAGAACAGTAACAGTAGTGAACTGATTATCATTCACAAAGTAGCTGAGACTGAGGAGTTAGAAATATGGACTGGGAATGACATTTATAGTGTTGGCTGTGAAATACTCATGGAAATCCACTTCTTCCATAAATATTAATTTGACATTGGTTTAGGATTGAATAAGTGGAATGACTCAAGATGATAAAGATGCTTTATTACAGCTAGATAGCCTTAGGAAATATTTCTGTCTGCCATTAAAAAAAAAGGTATGAACCAGATGAAAAGTAAAAGAGGGTTGAATGTAAAGTTAATTGGTATTTAGAGCATATAAAGTAGGGTCACATTTTTCATTTACATAAATGGAGTCAAAGCCTATTCTGAATGACAAGGGAATGCATCTTGATTTCTTTCCAAATTTGTCACATGTTTTCAAGGCACCTGTGCTCTGAGTTTAAAAACGCCCATGTACAAAATACAGGCTTTGTTCTACTGTAGCACACGTAAAATGCTTTAACTGGGGAACCAAAATAACTTGGAGGTGACCTTTTTCTTCAAGACCTGACTGCTTTAAAGGCAAGTAGTAGAATCAGAGAATCCTTTAGGTTAGAAAAGACCTTTAAGATCATTGAGTCCAGCCATTAATCCAACACTGCCAAGTCCACCATTAAACTATGTCCTTAAGTGCCACATCTCTACCTTTACATACCTCCAGGAATGGCAGCTCCACCAGTTCCTTGGGCAGCCTGTTCCAGTGCCTGACTACCCTTCTGGTGAAGATATGTTTCCTAATACCCAATCTAAAACTCCTCTGACACAACTTGGCCTGTTACTTGGGAGAACATTCCTTGTTAAGTGGGCCTGCAGATTTCCTGAAGTGAGTTCATTGCAAAATGAACCTTTCCAGAGAGGAATACTTCCCAAACCATTCTTCATTCTTTGTTTCCTATTGTTGATTTTTCTTGCCATGTTATTTCATTGCATCCTCCAGGTCATAGGTTTGTTGTCATAGTGATGATACTCATCTTTGTAAAATAATAAAATTTAATTTTTTGACAGCAGGAAGAGAAAGTAGATCAAATTGTTGATATGCAGTATCATAAGCATTCTTCTTGGCAGGAAACTTGTACAGATGATAAGTCTTCTAACAAAACCCAGACTTTCATCTTCATAGGGAGATTTTAATTGAGTTTTTGATTAAAAAAAGGTTGAGACTGTTTCAAGCTGTTGTTTACTTTTCTATTCTACAGCCATGACTACTTTTTTTAAGGCACATGGTACTACATGTCCTTTAAAAAGAAAAGAAGCAAACCCCCCCCCCAAAAAACCCAAGCCAACTCAGAACCCTAAAAATACGAAGTTGAAATGTTCCTGCAGTGTTCCTTGGTAGCTATTTTGGTTTGACATTTTAATTATAGTCCAAAGGTCTCAACATCACTTTAAACCTGGTATTTATATAAAGCAGAGAATTGTCCTTATTCTCAAGAGCTTGTGGTCCCAGAGAACAGACAAAGCAGATGTTTGAAGCAAGCACGGGGACTGGGGTCACTTCAGCTGAACTCGCACACTCAGTGCTGCCTGGGCTGGCTTGTGTCATAACCTGCTACTACTGCAAGGTGCTGTTGATGCTGTTGCCACAGATAAATGGTTTGAACTTGTCTTCATATGAGTAGTTTGTTCACTGGAACGGCAGGCAAAGCTGGCTCCACCAGGACATCAGTTTGTCTGAAAATTCACTGCTTACTTACTGTGCTTTAGTTGTATAGATTTTATTTTTTATTTCTGGACTTTAATCCCTGGGGTTCAATTTCTTCTTGCTGGGCCAAAGACATTTAAGAAAAGAGTTTGTTGCAAGTCCCAGCTAAAATAGCTCTACCTTGTGAGAATGTGTAAGTGAGGTAACAGCTGGAAGATTGCTCCATGAGAAAGATCCAGCTATCCAAGGACAATTCTAGTACTATGGGAACGCCTGCAGGGATATTCTACAATGACAGTCCTTCTTAGCTTGTGGATTTATAATAATTTTTGACATCTGATATATAACAGTTGGGAAAAGTTGATTTTCTTCAAAACCCTGGGGGAGGTTCCTCTAAAAAGATAAGAAATGCAATGATAGAGACTTCACAGTGAAACTGCAGTTAAAGGCAAACCGTTTATACACTACTGAAGGCAGCTAACGAGCTAGTTCTGAACACTCTCCTTATTTGGTTTACTTTGAAATAAAACTAATGTGACTCATCTACACAAACATCGCCTTCCAGGGAAATACCTTTGTTGTCAGTGAAGAGCAGTGGTCAGTTCCTCTGCTGCAGAGCCCAGGGCAATGATGCACTGCAACACCCAGCTGGTTCTTGCCCCCTCACTCTTGAGGGTGGTATTTTTTGTTACCAGTGTGGGAGAAGGGATTGGATGGTTTCCATTTTATTATGGAATTTAATGATATTTTAATTTAGGGGAGAAAGAAGTTTTAGAATTAGCTTAGTTGTGTTTTGAGGGAAAAAAATGAGCCTGCCACATGCTCCTCTCAGATGTGAAATGTAGTTGGGTGGTCCCCTGTGCATATCCTGACAGTGAGAGCCAATGATCTCTGAAAACACTTGGGAGCAACAGTAACTGCAGGATCAGAAATCCTAGCAATGCCTGCTTTGGTCCTTGACCAGTCATTACAAAAAGCATCTTTGTAGAAATGTGAAAAGGCTCTGCTCCAGCAGACCATTTGTTGCTTTTCTTTATCACATGCTTTGAATGAATGCCGAACTTGATATATTTTTGTTTAGCATATTGGGGTTTTTTTTCTGGTTTTCCTCCCCCTTCTGCCTCCACTGAAATCTGGATGCAGGTATATTTGAATATAGGTGTTTAGGTAACTTATTTCTCTCAGAACACCATCTTAGCACAAAAATGGAAGCTATTTAGAGGTAAATGTGAATTAACTATAGTGCAGCAGGTGGGTAATTCCTAGTTTAGGCAAGGTATAAAAATAGCCGTAACTGCTTGTTTTTTTGCTTTGATACACTGCTAAATGATTTCATGATCCACTTATAATTCAGCCACGCATATCCTTTAGAAGAGGAAAGCGCTAGGCACAGTGTAGCTCAGAAGTGGGCCTTTTATCTTCAGGTTGAAAGTTCAACCAGTTTGTAAGGCTGTTTTAGCATGTGGTGAACTGGATAGTCAGTGCTGTCCTTTGGCTAAAGCTTAGACTCAGTCAGGGTTCCCAGGCATTCAGGGGAGAGCTGAGCATGGCTGGGGCTCTGAACACTGCTTCCCTTTCTGTTTGGGCTATATTGGCTTGGAAATGGGACTGGGGCAGTATTTTGAACAATTCCTACTGCTGTAGCAGTGGGACTTGGCGATCAGTTCAGTCAGAGCACAGCAGCTGGAGGAGAAAGAGAGGCTCTGTCACCACATACACCAATCCTTGTTTTGATAAAGTAGGAAAATGCTATTTTAAATATAACTGAAGGTAGCTTTTACCTTCCCAGTTACACTGCTCTGCTTTTCAGCCTGCAGATTAATTTTAGGTTTTAAAAAATATTTGTCAAGTAAAGTCTGAATATGAAATCTTCTTTTAAGGGCCTCTTTCTTCAGGTAAATTGGCCAAGTATGATGTTCATACATGATGCTTGTAGTTTTTCCCCAGATAAAGCTGTTTTTGTGTGTGTGTGGTAGTCACACTCATATTTGGGTTTTTTGGTACTAATTTTATGTTAATCTTTGTGGAAGCAAAGAGTATATTTAGAGGTGGCAGAAAATAACTGTTAGTATTAACCTTCTGGTAAGTAGTTAAAACAGCAGGGAGAGCCAGTTGAAATAAATGCGTTTTCCTTCGAATTATGACAAGATGAAACTTTGAGCAGTATCAAGCCATGGAGAAGACTACAGTATTCAGACCTTAAACAGCGGTCAAGAAAAGGCTTTGTTATTCCTCAGAATGATTTGCCATCTGGGAGATTTTAATCTAGGTCTCATGTATGAGAACCATCACAAATCTGGTGATGCACTTGTGATTGCAGAGGTCAGTATCTTTTTTTTTTTCCCCTTGCAAATGATCTCCTTCAAAATAAAAATTAAAGGAATGCTGGGATACTAGTCCAATAATGTCCTGTGCCACTTCACTACCAATTTGACATGTAGTAATGAATTAATTAAATTCTTCAGATTTTATAGCCAGTATAACACATACTGGTTTTCATTCATGCATGCTTTATGAATGTGATGCTGTGGGTGTTAATGAGTTCATCCTATTGTTAATCTTGTTGAAAACAGGCATGCTAGGATTTACTGTGTTAGACAACTGCTTTAAAAGTAAGACCCCAAAATCAATTTAAAAAAAAAAACCTACAAAACAAGCCCAATGCATTATACTTGCATTTATATTAAACTTTA
>VYZQ01059188.1:57393-82919 GCA_013400655.1 Mystacornis crossleyi
TTTTAAAAAATATTTGTCAAGTAAAGTCTGAATATGAAATCTTCTTTTAAGGGCCTCTTTCTTCAGGTAAATTGGCCAAGTATGATGTTCATACATGATGCTTGTAGTTTTTCCCCAGATAAAGCTGTTTTTGTGTGTGTGTGGTAGTCACACTCATATTTGGGTTTTTTGGTACTAATTTTATGTTAATCTTTGTGGAAGCAAAGAGTATATTTAGAGGTGGCAGAAAATAACTGTTAGTATTAACCTTCTGGTAAGTAGTTAAAACAGCAGGGAGAGCCAGTTGAAATAAATGCGTTTTCCTTCGAATTATGACAAGATGAAACTTTGAGCAGTATCAAGCCATGGAGAAGACTACAGTATTCAGACCTTAAACAGCGGTCAAGAAAAGGCTTTGTTATTCCTCAGAATGATTTGCCATCTGGGAGATTTTAATCTAGGTCTCATGTATGAGAACCATCACAAATCTGGTTATGCCCTTGTGATTGCAGAGGTCAGTATCTTTTTTTTTTTCCCCTTGCAAATGATCTCCTTCAAAATAAAAATTAAAGGAATGCTGGGATACTAGTCCAATAATGTCCTGTGCCACTTCACTACCAATTTGACATGTAGTAATGAATTAATTAAATTCTTCAGATTTTATAGCCAGTATAACACATACTGGTTTTCATTCATGCATGCTTTATGAATGTGATGCTGTGGGTGTTAATGAGTTCATCCTATTGTTAATCTTGTTGAAAACAGGCATGCTAGGATTTACTGTGTTAGACAACTGCTTTAAAAGTAAGACCCCAAAATCAATTTAAAAAAAAAACCAACAAAACAAGCCCAATGCATTATACTTGCATTTATATTAAACTTTAAAAATGTGAAGTGCCAGACTGAAAGAAAGTGTTCATTCTTCATGTTCTGCTTTTATAGAAAATAGGCAAGACACTGGACTGAACATTCACTCAACTCTTAAAACTAAACTGAACACCCCAAAATGAACAAAAACCCTAACGAGTTTCTGGAGACTCCTGCTGTTTGTGGGTGGAGACCAGAAGAAAGGAAAGCAGTTGGTAACACCTCTAAGAGGACCCATATCTTGAACATGAAATGAGAATGTTAGCCTTGACATCACATCTTGTGCTTTTTTTTAAAACCAGATTAGTGGAAAGATGTGGCTCGAGCCATACACACAGTTTGTAGGCTTGGATGCTCTGGAATTGCATGTACCTATTAAAGTAACTGAGAATGAAGAAGGCAGGGATTTACACGGATTAAGAGGCCTGTTAAGTAGAAAAGCTCTATGGCTTTCTGTATTGGAGAGAAGAAAAATGGTAGCGTTGAGATAAAAGGAGTTTACCTACTGCCGGTTTTGCAATGAAAGGTTTATTGACTTTTCACAGACATCAAATAAATGTTCACTTGCTTTTTAATTTATTGCCACACTGATGAGCTTCTGAAGGGGCCTCTGTCTCACTGCAGAGCCCAGGCAAGCTGTCCAAGTGCTCGTCTCAGTCAGCAGCCCCCCACAGCCTGGCTCAGAGCCTGATTATTCAGAGTACAGCAATGGGCCTGGGCCATCAGCATCTCTTGGATAAGTCTGCTCTAGCAAAAAATCGTATTAGGAAAGTATTGTTTCTGAGAATCACTTTGCCCATTTGAGAGGAAGCAAGAGGAGGCCAAGGCCGTCAAGTCTACTTTGTCTACTCTGCAGGCTGACAGCCTTGCTTTTGCAGCTACAGCTCTCTGGCCCCATGAGCTATGCCTTCTGGTGAAGGTACATGCCCTGCTGATGCTGCCCCAGCACTGTGAAACTACCATAACCCATGTCTGGGAGAGGGCCTTAGAACAGAAGTGTTGCAAGGAATCCTATTGCTGCACTTTATCTGCAAACTTGTCTTGTGTGAGACTGGCCCTGCTGGGTCTGGGAGAAGATAAAACTGAGACATTTCTCAGAAATGTGTGTGCACCCACTTGTATATAAAGAGACCTGCATCAAATGGTTTTTCCATGTTTGGTGATGGAGTTTCTGCCAGACCATTTGGCATGCATTTAATCAGGGATTAAAAGAGAAAGGAAATGTCCTTGTAAAAACTTTAGCAGTTAGGAAACACTTTGAAGTTCAACTTTGCTGTTGCTTTCTTCTTTGATCTCCAGATGTACCAGTCATTTTTATTCCCATGCATGTGCTCATTAATTGCTTTTATATTTAATGTTTTAAGGGGGAGCACTGTTTTACCTTTAATCAGCAGTGAAGGTGCTGTGATCCCATTAGTTCATTCCAGAGCAATAGAACTTACTCAGGAAATAGGATAGCAAGCTTCAGATTTTTTTTTTCTAGAGAATATTGGCACTATAGCTGTCACTTGTAATAGTGAGTCCACAGACTATATCCAGTTCCTTCTCCAAGGTTTTAACCTTGAGATTGTTCATTATAGTACCTCATTGTAAAGTATTACAATTTGTATTTATTTTGTCAGTGACAGGGACTTCCCCACAGTGGGAGAACTATAAAAATAACCAAATTTCTCATGTTTGGTTAAAAAGAAGTGGGTGAGGAAGATGTTACTAATGCCCTCTGCAACAGTGATTTGTTTCCTGGATCTGCCATGCTTGCAGTGTAATTCTGAAATATTTGCAATATAAAACAGTTTACACAGCTCAGGACAAAGGCCCAACTTTATTAACAGTTCTAGAAACCAGAACAGAAGGGAAGGAAATGGAGGCGCATCCCAACCCAGTAAAATTCTGGCTTATTTAAAAAAAAAAAAGTGCTAATGTTTTTTGAGACTCCCCCACTGTCACCAAGGCTACCGCCTTAAAGAAATACAAATACACAATGCCCTTCACTCTGTTTGGAACAACTTTGGCGTGACTGTGGATTTGGGCTAATAAAATTGTGTAGAGATTTCACATAGCTCACACTGTCAAATCGGCCAGTTTGAGGGCTACAACCCTCTTTTTATACCTAAGCCCTGTGATAAGGGTGGTAAGGCACAGAAAGAAGTTGCCCAGAGAAGTTGTGGATGCCCCATCCCTGGAAGTTTTCAAGGCCAGGTTGGATGGGGCTTTAAGCAACCTGGTCTAGTGGGAGGTGTCCCCGCCTCTGGCAGGGAGGTTGGGATTAGATAATCTTTAGGGTCGCTTTCAGACTAGACCATTCTGTGATTCTATGAATAATTTTTTAAAAATCATCACATCACTTAATGAGCTGTGCTTAGATCTGGTTCTCCTACTCTGAATTTATTTTTATTTGAGGTGATTTCTTTCCTATTTGGAATAAAAGCGTAATAGTTTAAGAATATTTCTGTAACATTTTTCATGCAAGCAATGCAGTTCACTTTGTAGTGCTTGAAAGCCAATAAATAGTCCTGGTTTTTCTTTGCAACAGCAGCATGCAGCAGTTGGGGCTGTTTGCCCTTAATTATAACACAGACTGCGGGACTTGATAAGAAGACACTGTGTGGGAGCAAGATAAAATTATATCCTTGGGATTATACTAAAAATACACGTGTGAAAATGGTGTTTTCATGGCACAGTTTGACTTAACCTGTCCTTGAAGATACCACACCTCTTTTTGCCTGGTACTGTTTTATCTTGCTTCACAGATGACATATGGGGAAAATAAAGCACAGTGATAATGGCCAGTGTCCTGTATATCTGAAGCTTTGCGAGCAGCAGTTGCACAATGTGTTTATAACCTCAGGCACTGCACGATTTTTGTACTTATCCCTGCTTGTCAGACCAGGATTCCCACTAGGCATAAGAGCTTGTTTGACCTCCTCTCTTAGGAGCAACAGAGGAAATGTCTGTTTTTCAGAGCACATTGCTGGAGCATTGCCTCTATACCTGTGTTCTGCAAACTGTGTTCAGTTGGCTCAAAGTTAAGATAACGTTATGCAAACAAATAGGCACAGAAACACTTCAAAATAAACATAGCTTTTGTTTTGCACTAAACAAAAAAAGTTAATTAGAATATTGGCTGCTTGGAGCTTGATGTGTAAAAATCGGTATGAAGTAGGAAAGGTTTGATTCCTCATTATAAATCAACATGTACAGTTTGTTTACTCTCTTGTAATCACCATTGTACTCAGGCTGTAGAGTCCTATGTATCTTAAGTCTTTCCTAGGGTCTTGGGGCTTGAGTGAATTTGCTTATAAAGATTGAGCCATGACCTAGTATCCATTTAGTCTGGGAGAGGGAGGAGAAATCTGCATGTCACAGTCTGGCTTTACATCTCTGGAACATCTTGTATATCCACATTACATTAGGTTTTTTAGTTAAAAATGAATAATCTCACTTTTAAAGTAGTGCTTGCCTATGTCAGCTCATAGAATATGCTGTGTTGGAAGGGACCCATTCTTACAGGATTTCTTAGCAGTCTTACTACATTATTTCACTTTATTTCTTGTTTGTCCTTTCTGTAAGGGAAGCTCTGGAGCTGTGTAAATACTTCTGCAATCCAAATAGGAAATAGTAGGATTTGCTGGTGTATCTCTTTTCCAGTTTGATTTTGAGTTACTCCCTATTCCTATTCATCTGCCCTCCTTCTCTGCCATAACCACAAAACAGTCAGTCTGCTATGAAACAAAAATTAAAGATTAGAAAGATTAGAAGGCAGCAATTATTCAAAGCCCTTCTCTGAGAGCTGTAATAAAACTGTAAATCCTTTATGTAATGTGCTGAATCCACTGAAGTTATTCCTTTAAATCAGGAAACAGGTTATTACTGTCAGCATTTGTTGTGCATGGTGAGATGCTGTGAATTTGGACGAGTCCAAAGGGGTCAGGTCTGTGATGCAGCACTCCCAGAGCTATAGAACTCATGAGAACTACATAGAACAGGTTTCTAAATGTCCCAGACTGAATAGAGCACATACTCATTAGGTGGAGATGGATCAGGCCTTTCAAATCTGTCATTTCATCACTGAGCTGAGTTATTTTATTTTGTCCTAAGCAGTGGTTGTCTTGCCTCCTGTGGTCGAGAAGTGCTAGAGCAGGGTCTGGTGGAAATCAGGAGTGAATGGCCTGAAATTACAGGGGGGAGTGCTTGTTGGGCTTGACTGTAAAAACACTGTAAATGTATTTCAGGAGAGAAACAGTCAAACGCTATTTAGGATAAAGCAAGTCTTCCTGACTTCACCACCTCCAGAGCAGCCTGGGCTGCAAGTTGTGTGATGGCAGTAGCCCTGTGGGACAGAAAGGGAACTGAGGGGTTGGCGGTGATTGGAGCTGAGCAGGGCAGGGAGCTGCAGAGAGCAAAGATCTGATTTCAGCCAGGGTAGCGTGTGGATCACAGACACACAGTTCATGGACTTCTAAGGCATTTGTTGAAAAGAAAAGCAAGTTTCTGTGGTAGACTTACACTTCAGACTGCCCCTAGAAAAAATACAGGAGCCTAGTTGTTAAAAGAAGTTTGAAAACCATTATTTATATACAGCTTTTTCACTATCACCATCCAAAAATCTTCCTTTTCTGCTTCCATGAGACGGGCATCTGTGGGAGAGGAGTGGATATGCCATTTTGGCTGCTCTCTCCGCCTTGTCATGTCATATGAATAAATCTCTTCTGAGGGCTGAGTGGGGCAAAGGCCAAGGTGCAATCAGGTTTTGCTTCACAGGAATAAGAGATCAGTCTAACTCAGCATTTTTGTTTCTATTGATGTGCTTTTTTTCTCCATCCTCTTCAGGCACCTGGTTTATGCTTTAAGCAATGTGATAGCTTGTATTTAGACTTAATTTCTGTGCTACTTAATTTAGCATTCAGGGTGTTTTTGAAGACCTACGTCAAGGATTAGCTTGCTCCACAGGCTAAGAATGACTGGATTGTGGATGTGATTGTAGCTGCTGGTAGAGTCTCTGCTTCCCTGCAGGACAGGAGAGGTGATTCAAATGCTGCAGTAAATGTTGAAAAGCCTGAAGCTTAATTCCTGATAGATTTCCCTCTTCCACATTCCATGCCTTTGGAAATTCCAGTTTTGCTAGAAGTCATAATTATTTGCCATCTACTTTCAGAGCTCTCTTGATCCTCATGAGACAGATTCTGGCACAGCTCGTCCCCTTGGAGGTAGTGCCTGGCTTCTCATGCTGGCAGGTGGAAATTATCCAGTAGCTCTTAAGTGTGCAGTGTTCTTGAAAAACAGCTTGTATGTCTGGGATCCTACTTCAAGTTTTTGAAATACCCTCTTGTCATTCTAAATAATGTTATTGAATCCCAGGGTGAAGTTGAATTTTCTTCAGTACCTTTTCTGCATAGTAACAGAGGGGTCAAAGGCATCTATAACTGACTGGTGGTTTTGTCTTTTGATTTTGGAGTGCTTTTTTTCAGGGATGGGGAGGTGAGAAGCAGAACCTTTTCGGAGAAGGATCAAAATTAAACTAATTGATGTGATTAGTTTATAATACAGCTTGCAGCTTTTACTTTCTACTTATTTGTCTGACCTCCTTACATCTTGCCAGTTTGGTTGTCTGGATTTTGCAGTTTCAAAATACAGTGGAATGTATTGTGTTATCCCATTCAGTGTTTACTTGGTTATAACAACAGTTTGTCTTTGATTCAAAAATCCCCATTGTACCATAATATGCAATAATGTCTGCAGAAGAATTAATCATGAGGAAAAGGAGGCAAAACCAAAAACCCTGGAGGACACAATAGACCAAATCAAATCGTGGTGTGTTTATTTGGTCATTTTTTCTGCATTTATTTCCTCTTTCCTTTATTATTTTCTCCCTGTGGTTTGACAGAAGGTGCTAGGATGGGAAGGATCCAATTTTGACAGAGGTCTAAGTGCTTCCTCTAAATTGTTGCAAGGCAGTTGCAAATGTAGTGTGGCCAGCACTTGTGGTATATTTTATATAAACTCAGTACCCACCATCTCTTTGTTCGTTTTAGTGGTTTTTGGAAGTTTGCCTCATTTCCTGGCACTGCTGATTTAGTTTCACAGGCTGTTTTAAATCCCTTTTTTGTTTAAAAATATCTTAAGGGGTTAAAATATTAATGTATTATAATTGTGTTATAAATCTTCTGAATAATGCATCTCTGACACAGGTTTGTCCAGGTTTGCCTGCAAAAGCAATCAAAACCCCTCATTTCTTCCTAAGGGCTGTTGTAGTCTAGTTCAAACACAGTATGTAGCAATTTAGCATTTCACTGAATTATATGCAACCATGTAGGCGAAGCTGTATCTCTTGTGTGTATTTTCTGCAGCCCTCTGGATTTCTTTTGCTTAGAAAATCTCATTGTTCATTTGCAATTGCAAATAGCTCCATTGCAATAGCACCCAGAGGTGCTTCAATAAAGCAAATACAACTTATTAAAAAATGACCATAAATCAGTAGGTCTCCAGAGTAGATTTAGTGGTTTGGCTATATTCCAACTGAAATTAAAATCATAGAATTGCCATTAAGTTTATTAAAAAGGTATGTTGTGGAGATGAGAAGCAAAAAAATTGAATACATAAAATGTAGCCAAGATACGAGAAACTGCTATTATTAAAATATAAATGTTTTACATCCTACATTGATAAGTAATTTTTGCTGAAAACATAAGTGCCACAGGCTTCCACTAATGCATTAGGGACTTCCCTAGCATTGATTTTTTTCACAGAAAGATACTCAGCTACTGCAGTAAGGAGTGACAGTAGAAAAGAGGGAGAAAAAGTAATGCAGGTTATATTGTGAGACACATAGATTGGTAATTATTTAGAGCATGCAGGAGTGTGGTTGGGATTTCTGGCTGTGCTGAAAGAAGTGAGGAAGAGTGATGGTGGCAGACACAAGATTAGTGTTCAGCAAGAGACGCTGAACACAGGCTGTGGAGATTTCTGTGGCCTGTGCCTTTGTGGGGAGTACATGTGGGCTCTCTCCTTGAAGGTCTGAGCAAACATGGCTGTGTGCTGAGCAGCAGTGAATTCCAGGCATTAAATCTTCTTCCCTGGTGCTCACCTGCACTGGCAGAGCTACAGACTGATGGTGTGGGCTGAGATTCTCAACCTTGGTGAACGAGGAAGTCTGGAAAAGCACAGCAAAATGACTCTGGGGGACTTAATGAGTTCCGGGTAATGGTGTTGTGAAGAATTCATCTGCTTGCACTTGCGCAGAGCTCTCTGTAGTAATACAGGAGTCTCATGGTGAGGGTAGATGAATCCCAGTTGTTGGAATACTACTGTTCCCTGGTAAATCGTACAGATGTCAGTAAGGAGGTGTTACTGTTGTACAGGACTTGTGCAAAAGTCAGTCAGTCTGGACGGCCTGACCTGCTAGAGGGGAAACGAGAGAAATGTTTTGAGTGCAGAATGGCTAGCAGCCATCAAATGTGATGCTTGGTCTGTGTTGGAAGGAAATACAGACATATGGAATGGGAGGGAGCTGTTGTGTACCTTGTCCAGGTCCTCAGTCTGGCTGAGGTTTCCACAGTCCCAGGTAAGCATGGAGACCTGGCTTCCAGGCTGGTACACCAGAAACAAGACAACTTGCAGATCATAGCAAACTGACAAGAATTCCAAGTGCGTTTAAAGATGAAGAAAGTATCAAAATATGACAGCTTGAGACAGGAGGAATGTGAATAAGAGACAATGAAATTCAGCCTTTTATGTAATCAAGTGTATTGTATGGTCCTCTATAGAAGAAAGCCGAAGCAGGCATTTCAGTGGGGCAAGATATTTGACAAGCAATGGTGGTGGAGGAGACTTCAGTCAAAGTTAAATGAGAGCCTGCTTGTAGCTTACAGACCTGGTTTATAAAGCTGTGGTATCTGCATTTAAAATGCTGTTTTATTTCTGTGCTTTTTCAGTGTCAGAATGACACAGACTAACTGGAAGGAGTTTAGCTAAGAAAGCAATAAATAATTAAAATGTTGTAGGAGAGTCTGAAGAATGAAGCAAGTATAGATTAAGTTTGGCAAAGTGTAGACTGTGGAAAGCTATAAATCTACACCCGTTTGAGTGTAATAGTGAGGAAGGGAGTGCAGCATTGCTGCTGGGTATGTGTGAGCAGATTGTTCTGGCCACTGGTTGTGATAGAGGTCCGTAGGCCTGGCTCTGCAGGGCTCTGCCTGAAGAAGTCAGACTGCAGGAGCAGGGCCTGTGTGAAGCCTGAGTGCAAACAGTCACGAGGGCAACAAACAAGAGGCAAAGCTCAGGGTATACCAGCTGCTAGAGAGTGAAATGAGAGTAATTCTCCTGTTTAAAATGGTTTAGCTTTAGAGTTAGGCTAGAGGAGCATAATAAAATACCAAACGTAGAGAAGATTCACATGGAGAAGATGAGGATTAAAACCTCCCAAAAGCAGAAACGGGAAAATGCAGAAGATTAGACTTTAGCCTTTCTTTTTATTCTTTTGCATGTATGGCTCATGGTACTATAGAAAATATTACTGGGTGTTGTTTTAACTTTTTGAAGTTTTGTCTTTTGTTTGTTTCTTTTTGTTGTTTCTTTACAAGCCGGAAAATGGACGGGGTTAGATTGAATGTACAGAGCTGCAATTTCATTACTGAACTGAGCCGTGCTCTCATAGATTGAATGGGCATTTCCTTAGGAAAGTAATTAAGGAACAAAGCAGACTTGATAAAATAGCACAGTGATTTAAATATTTTTTTTTTTTTAGGTTTTATGTTGCAGTGTATCTTGATTTAAATTAGCAATGTAAGTAATCTTGATGTTTAAACTCTTTCTGCAGTGGAGACTGTGAGTCTTGAGGCAGTCCAAGAGGTTTTCTCTGTTTTGCATAGTTTGCCACTGGTAAGGTTTTATTTGTTTCCTAACAAAACAAAGAAATTAAGAAATCCAATTCCAGAGCAAACAAGCTTTTCAGCTGGCTCCAAAGACCGTGTGTTGGCTGCACTGATGTTTATCTAGGATACAGCCAAGGGCTTCCGGTGCCACACCTGGGGAATCCTGCAGGCCTCTGCCTGCACCCACCCAGTCGGCAGCCAGTGGTCTCCCGAGACTGCCTGCCTTTCATCGAGCTGGGTTACAGCCACATCATACCGCCTTCCTCAAGGCACAGGGCTGACAGAGCCCCTGACATTGTACCCACATGGCAAAGGCCACCTGCAGCTTCAGCAGGAGAAAAGGAAGCAAGATCTCCATGATCCTCAGATAACCTGTGGTTTATGGTACGCAAGGTTTTACTGATTATCTGATTGTACAGAGAAACTAAACCAGTGCAGTAATCTTGGGTCTGGTAATGCTGTACAGGGCTTGAGTAACGTCTCACATGGAGACTCCTGTGATCCCCATGCCTGCCCTGCTCCCCAGAAGGATATTTGAAGCTCTGAGAAGTCATCTCTTGCCTGCAGTTGAGGTCAAGACAATGAGCTGCTTGGTTGATTGAAAAAGTCCTTTAGGGCAGCTGGAATGGAGCTGATGAAAACAGAGCCTGAAGTGCATTTTCTACCGAAAGCAGTGACTCTTGGCTAAGCTACTCTGCAAGATAAGATTGAATCAAAGCCGTTCCATATTTGGAGCAAACTGCAATGCTTGTCTGTCTGTCTGTCACAGCCCCTGCACTGTTGTCATCTATAAAGAATAAAGGGAAACAGGAAAAAAGGCATTTTGGGAAAGCAGACAGAGGCACTGTATGAATCTGAACACCCATACTGGGTATTCAGCTGCACAGCCTAAGATTCCGTATGCACCTGCTGTCAGATTTATCTAGAAATGAGACCTTATACTGTATATTTACCCGTTCAGCTAAACGTAATGCAATCTACCACTGCCTGTACTTCCCTGGATATTTGGCTGCGGGAAGAAGGGGGCAGAGTTAATGACTTTGATCAATCATCTGTTCCACTGCTGTGGTTGTGAAGCAGATGCTAGTTCTAGTCTAGGAAACTTGACCTATACGAACTAAGTAGTGTTACCACTGAAAATAGGTGTTAGGGTAACAACAATTTTAAAATCAATCTAGGGACAGTGCAAATGGGATCTTTGTAGTGCCTCAAGACCCACCCTCTTTGAAAGGCTTCCCAGTGATTGTCATGACCTAAAATGCCCCCTTCCTCAGATCGTAAAAGTGGGGCTGCCCTGAGAACTCTGCATTGTTTTAAATGCCATTAGCTACTGAGGACGGCTGACTGTGGTTTGGATCTGGGGGATGTTTGGTGGGGAACCACTTGTAGGTAACCTATGAATGTGTTCTGTGACTGTGATTTGTAGAGCGAGGGATAAGGCACCTTGAGAATATTGGGATGGAGCTACTGTCAGTCTCATGCATCTCCAGTCTACTTGCGCAAACACTGGCAAAATCTTAAGAATGTGGCATTTGCTGCCAGCATCTGGTGATTCACAAGAGAGCCAACACTTCTGAGTTAGGGTGGCTTAGGTCCTTTTAAACCAACAGAACTCTTGGATGCACATGACACGTAGATCCAATAGTCCATAAAGTTTGCTGGACTATTACCTGTCCTTTATGCATAGAGAAGTCAGATGGCCTTTTTTGCAAGTTGCTTGTTTTTCTGACCTCCAGATCTAACACTTCTTTGGTTTCTTTATTTTGAAGTAAGGGTTGCAGTAATGGTTATGTACACAGAGATTCAACAACTAGAAGCTTGCAGAACTGCATATCATTTACGCTGATGAAAGATGAATCATTAATGGCTCAGGTTAAAGGAGTTTATATTGTAGTTACCACTGGTTTGGGTTGGGTTCCTCCCCACTGCTTTATTTTTAAGACCAGTATCATGAGTGCTATACAGGAGGTATGCCTGTTGTTTGTTCATACATTTTCCTCACATTCCTCAAAAATGGAGCAGTACGATGACCTCAGGATGTTGTTTCACCCTGAAAGACTCTGTTGAGACTTCCAGTGTGTGTTGCTATTTGGCAGTCTTTAACTTGTTTAGTGGGAGTAGAAAGTTCATACTGATGAAACTGCTGAGAATAAACTGAAGAACCTGAACGTTTTTGTTTGCTGCAGCTTCCCATGTTAGGATCAGCTTTGTTCAATTTGGTTTGGTGCACATTGCCAAGGGAAAGTCTGGGGATGCTGGAGTGTGTGAAGTGTATGTTTTGAGGGTTCTAGAAAGGTTAGGTATTTATAACAGATGTGTGTATTTCAGAACACAAAAAAAAAATTAGTGTGCTTTTCATTTAAATGCTTTGTTTAGCCGAACCAAAATAGAAAAGGAAGATAATGTTGGCAGAGACCAGAAGTAAACAGGATTGTATCACATCAAAATTATACCGAATTGGGATAGGCTGCTGAAACAAATATTTATAATGGAAAAAACCCAAACTTGTGCCTGTTGGAACAGACTGTGTTCCAAGGTGATTGAAGGGAAGGAGGAAGAAATGGTTTATGTACTCTATTTCACAGTTGCTTTTACTGTTTTTGGACAGCGCAGGGAAAAAACTCTTCAGTGCAAAAGCTTAGGAATTTTGCCCAAAGCAAGTCCCATAGAAAATATTTCTTCTATGTAGAGGCACAGGCATAGATACTCATGCCTTGATCCAATAAACTAAGCATGTCCATAGTTTAAATGCTGTTGTAGTGTGTTTTAAAATTATGCATATGCTGAGGGAATCTGCTGGACTGGGGATTGCTGCCAACCCAGGAGATTTGAAGGATGCCACATGGAGTGAGCCCACCCACCACTCTGCCTTTGTGTAAGAGGAACCATGGTCCAAATGTTTGCATCTGAGGGTACAGACCTCCCAAACTGTGAGCAAGTTTGCCATGGCATTTGTAGGATCCAAGTACGTTGCACTCTGTCGAAGATTTCACTGTGGCTAAATGCCACTAAATGCTCTGGAGCTCTTGGAAGCAGCCAAGACAACTCCAACATTTGCTTAAGGATTAGCCTTTCCCATCCTTCAGCTAAGGCTGTTAGCATTAAAAATCACAAAAAACGTCCTGCTTGCAGTGCCAGATTAGAAAGGATAATTTATTAGCATTTTTTCTTTAAAAAAGGGAATTTGTTACTTCACATTTTGGATTTGAATAATTCAAACTATGTTTGTTGCTGAGATGTTTCTTACGATGCAGGTTTGCTTTAATTGGTGGTATCAAGTCAGAGCTCCGTGGCCTGAAGGCATGAGCAGTTACCTCATATATTTATTGTTTTGAAAATGCCAAGCAGAAACGATACCTGTTTAACTTCATGAGTGATTTTTTGTTCTCCTCTTTCTGAAGCAATGAAAGAGTTCTTGTAGGAATTTGCCAGGATACATATGATTTCCTATGGGTCCCATTAGAAGAAAGAGATATTTTTCTTTTATACAGGCAGGTTTTTTCTTATGATGGGAAGAACTTTTTTTGAATTTAATAGTCATGTTGTTATTAGGCTACTAATAAATGAATAGTGATGCATTATTAAAAGAAACTGAAGTGTTACTTTCTTAGTGCACATACAATTAGTTACCTGCGCGCCATTGCTTGAGTTGCTTACCGCTGAAAATGTAATAAAGATGCTCATTACCACTGATGAGCCTTTCAAAATATTTGAGTGACTAAAATTAATGCCTCTGGGATGGTATACAGAGGTTCTCGTCTTTGGATGAGCCTTGAAAAAAGCTGTGTAGGGGGTTAGTAAAGCTGTTCCAAGCATCAGAGCTTTCAGTATGGTCAGGTGGCTCCTTCCACAAGATGGATATGAAATACAAAGTTATTATTGGAAAGGAAATGTGGGATGACTTCAGTCACATAAAGGATTGCTGCTAAACAAATAGTTACTATGGCTAAAAACTCAGCCGACAGGGAGTAAACTCAGCAAACAGATGTCCCTTTTCATCCAAGGCATTGCTATGGGTAGATGTTACTTTGTTAATGCCATCGTTAAAATTAACTCCTGCCTTGGAGAAATCTCGGCTTTGTAGGAGAGGCTTAATTTTTTTTAGGCTGCCTGCAACTCCAAGCAAGCCAAGCAAGCTCCGGCACAGTGATGGAGTAGCTGTTTCAAAGTGGAAACAGGTGCAGCCGAACCCATTTGAGAGCTGCAGTTGAGTTGTTGAAGTTGTGCAGGGGAGCTGCAGTGCTGCACCCCAGGAGCGCTGGGCCCCTGACACTGCCGCTTGTCCTCCGGGTGCCCCCTGCTCCCTTGGTAGAGAAAATCCAGTTGGGCTGCTTTCAGCATAGGAGATGATGTGTTAACCAGTTTTTCACACACAAAATTAGCATGAAAGAGAGTAATGCATGGCAAAGAAACCATTTTTTCTTAACTGCATAGGTTTGAGAGAGCATTTGACACTTTCTATTGCAGTTTGCTCTGGCACATTTTCAAATGATAGGGTATGCTAATAGAAAAGAAAATTAACAGCACTGAGGCTTTAAATCAGGTTGCAACTTTCATGTTTAAGTAAGTCACTCAAGTTGTGTTTCCTTTTATGTACACACTGGCGCAAAAAGGAAATCCCCTTGCATCCTCCTACTCAATACTGCTCTTGACTGTTGTAGAAAGTCCTAGACACAGGACAGCACATTTGTCACATAGCTTAAAAATGGTGTTAGAATATGTCTGTTTTGCTGACGGCACAGTTCTCTTACGTGGCAACTTAACCAGTGTGAAAGAAAAACCATGCATTCACTGCCCAGAAGATTGTGGGCATGGGGAAGAGCAACAACTTTACTGGTTAAAAAAGTGTAAGATGGGAATAAGTCTTCTTGCAGCATTGTGATTCTCTAAGCTCAACACAGCCTTCCCCGTTGTGTTTAATATCTTTTGGTAGATACTTCTTCCATAAACTTGTCTGATCGCTTTTGAACCGTTTTATGCTCAGGGATCCAGGCAGTATTACAGAAAAGCATTAGAGAAGAGAGCTCGCTCTCCTCCTTTCCAAGTGACTTGTGACCAACAGGAGGTAGTTGCAAGAAATAATGCCACTGACTGGCAACAATCGCTCTGGGATGGAGTTTTCTAAGACATGAATGGGTGAAAAATGCAAGCCTACAAAAAAGGAGGTAATGCTTACCTTCATCAGAGATGAGACCTCAGAAATACAGGGTAATAGATGACTTGGCTTATGTTTTTCCTTTGGAAAGGGGAATTTTTCCAGGTTGCTTGGATAAAAGGTGGAATGTTACCTTCCTCATATTTACAAGGGTATGTCTACTTTTAAAAATAGAGGATACTGATCAGATTTTAGGAAATTTTTTTTTTCCTCCCCCCTACCTGGGCAACCCAAAAGTGGTGGGGGGAGTTTCTGCTAGAAGGTGATGGTGCTTAAGTTTAGCTTTCTTGAACTTCTTCTAGAAAGACTGAAGTTATAGATGTGGTTTTCAGAAACTTAAAAGAATATTTAAAACCAGTGTATACTGAATGAACATGATGCTGAAGTGCAGAGCTACTGTGGTGCTGCCTAATATGCAAAGAGCTCATTAAATTTTGAGAAGCTCCATGTATGTTCACAACTGTCTTGTTCACAGAATATTTCCTGTAAACTCCCAGCTATGCAGACCTGATTGTTAAAAAGTCTCTTTTTGCATGTTTTCTGATAATTTTAAACAACTAAGCAACTCCATCCAGGTAGTTATATTTGTTAAAGTTTATACAAGCTATGCTGTTGCTACATGGTGAATCCTGTACAGGGCTTAAATTAGCGATGGGTTCAGGTCCTTCTGTGGCTGCTGTCCCCACAGCCCCTGGCATTGCCTCGTGGTGCCTGCAGAGCAGTTGCAGAGTGCTGAGTGGAGGGAGGTGTCTTCTCTTCTCTGTGCCAGGCTGAGATGTACCTGTGCACCACAACCCCCAGCACGCTGCCACCCTGGCCCGGAGATCAAGCCCTGCTGGCTGGCCGGCATTCCCTGGATTTGGTAAGGTTAGTAAGCCGTACTCTCTGTAATGCCTCATTCTCTTTAGTGGGCCCTCTGGGGGATGAGGAGTAAAAAGAACAACTAGACGTCATGAATGACTAAGAGACATGCTGTCGGTGCTATTGCTTGCTGGATTTAGAAGCAAATTAATAAATACAATAGCAAGGCTGATACGATCACCAAATGTTTTCTACCCCAGTTTATCTGACAAATGCAGTTTGAAGGGTTTGTCTAGTTATTCTTTCTAAGCAGTTATTTATGGTGTACCACATAGTGCCATTATAAAGGCCAACTCACTCTTTGTTTCTGCTTTATTGAAGCTACCAGACTGTGAGAGCTTATCAAAGCTGTGGGTGCAGAGAAGCGTCTGCTGACTCCGTTTAGATGAATCCTAGAACAGAAAGCTCTGAGGAGCAAGGTCCCTGAGCAGTATTTTGGGGTCTTCTCCTTCTCTCATTTCTGCTTTACCCCAGACCATCCCTTTACTTCCCTTTCTGCCAGTTGCCTCCTCTTCCTGTGTAGCAGCTGGCTGTGACCTTTGTGGGAAGCCCATCACAGAGACCTGCATACCATGATAAAGCAAACACAATCCCATAGTTCAGAGTCGTAGCAGGAATTTAGCACTGCAGCGTGGGGACTATCTGACTTGAGTCTCTCTTAGTTTGGGCATCCCCTGTAGATTTTCTCAGTGAGAGCCTCTAAACTAGCAAAGCACAGGTTAATGCAACAGCGATCCCTGAAATTCCCCTACGAGCACCAAATCGTGGCTCTTGCTGAGAATCTCCAAGCATGTACAAGTACTTGGCTATTCTTGCTCAGGACCTTATTTTGCTCTCCTTTGGGCATGTATTACATAAAACACAGGGAAAGATTCTTACCTGAGTAGTGGTTTTCTGAACAGTGTTTGAATTGAAGTGCCCTGAAGGCAAAATGATAAAGTTTGAAGAAGAAAATCCAGGTCAGCATATATGTGCTGAATGCATTGCTACAGCAGATTTGGCAGGGACTTTTAAGGTGCACTAGACACTGTAAGTACAGAATATTCATCCAGTGTTGCCTCTGTATTTAAAATAAGGAAAAAAGAATGCTGTTGTAGTGCCATAAATAACTTCTACATCTTCCTTAGCTTCTCATACAGTTAGCCTTTTTTTTTTTTCAATTTTGTATTCATGTTGACAGTATTTAAAGGTGCATTTGAAACAGAGCCGAACTTCTTACATTTTTGTTACTTTGACCTTTGTGGTCCTTGCCAGATACTTGTTGATTTCTTCTCTGTGCTCCCAATGATTCTGATTAATGCATGAGACTGCAATTAAATACTTACACGAGTGCTTGGCAGACAAGAGCTTGGCTTAGAGGAAAAGTACAACTATTAGCTCAATTTTATTTTTAAAGGCTTTCAGGATCATTTCTTCTTCAGGTCTCACACGTGTTAAGAATGGAATGCAGTCACTGGAAGAAGAACAATAGTTTCTTCTAGCTACAAAAATGAGGCGTGAGATTTGGTTGCTGTGCCTTTACCCCACAGATTTTACTTGTTGATTCTTATTTATCCACTTGATGTATGGTATTTCATTTCAGTGACATTGTTTAAAAATGAGAATTTTTGTTTATGGCATATTTCATTCTGACAGGAGTGTATAGAGACTCCTGTAGGTACTGGTTAGAAAATATTGACATCTATAGGTGAAATAGCTTTTGTCAGCAATTCTTTGCTCCACTGGGTGTTATGCATTACTCTAATGGTTCCTTATAAAATTGCATGCTCTGCTGTATCAGAAAGCACAATGCATTTCTGGGGGCTGTCAGTTTGTGACTGTTCACCTGACAATAGGATTTTTCCTCATCTTCTTTTTGCCACATTATGTCAGGCTGTGTTGAGAGGGCTGAATTGGGAATGGGAGGCTCTCCCCCACCCACGTGGCCTCTTCTTTTTTCCTTACCTCCTGTGAAGATTACCCTGTCCCCTCTGGTGTGCTAACAGCTAATGACAAGCCCTGATGCCGACAGAAGCAATGTGATCCCCAGACTGCAGTGCCAGCTGCTTTGGAGTTGGGAAAAGATCCAAATGCTCAGAGCAGGCTGTTTTGCAACAGCAGCAGTAGTATTGGATTGTTTTGGGGTCTCTGTGTGAGGGAAGCTCTACTGTGTTACTTGTTTAACTGTAGATGTCTAGAGATAAGAGGCAAAACATTCCATTCCCATGTCTCATGTTTGCCAGCAGTTGCTTGAATGAGGCAGGTGGTCTTCAGATAACTGCACTTGGATAAAATCAAGTTTTTCACATTTTAGCTTTTAATTTTGAGCATTCTGAGTTTTTAATTCCCCAGCCCCTGATGAGAGGATTCCACCTGGCATACAGCGTCATGGAACATGGTGGGGGAAAGAGATTCCCTGCTCACGAAACAACTTTTTTTTTCTGTCAGCACCATTTCCATCCGAATTTTTGTTTGATCTGGAAACATTTGGCTTGCCAGAAGCCACTGACTGACTTGAGGCAAGAACATGCTGTGTATCTGCTGCAAAAGACTACCTGTATTCAGGCATCTGGAAGATCTAGTTAGATCTTTATTTCTGGAGTAGAACCACTCAGTAGGGTTGGAAGGTGGCAAGGTGATGACAAATTATGCTTTGTTACCTTGTGCTGGCTCATGTCATGCGTATCCTACCACACTGCAATAGTGAAGAGCGTGGAGAGGGAGGCTGTACATCCTTGCTTTGTCCTGTGCGCTGAACTGGATGTGAGTTCACCTTTGGTTTTCCAAAAGGTTCTCTAAAAATAGGACCAAATGTGCCCTTTTTGGGGGGGAAGGTTGAGGTGGGGGGTGGGATGGGTAATGGGGTGGTGATGGCAGCAGCTCTGTAGTGTTTGATATGTGTCAAACTCTCAGATCTGTGATAACTGTCACATCATCATAACTGTGATATGTTATTAGTGAAAAACTGAGATCACAGGTATACAAGTGGAGATTTCTGAATTCCAAGTGGATGTGATTTTAGGGTTTGTGTACCCCTGAAACTGTCCTCTGGCATTCCTATTTTTCCAAAAGTTGACTTCATTTTATAACTCATCTTACTGCCAAGTGAAACAGTGGAGACTAATGAAATGATTGCATAACACCATTGAGAATGTGCTGAAAAATACTCAGAAGACATGCCAAAAAATGAGCAGTCCATTGTGACTAACTCTTGGAGCAAGACCACTGGTTATTTAAAAAACCAATGAAAAAACCAAAAACCAACCTCATAGAATTTCCCTTTGAATTATTAAAAAATAAACACAAAAGAATATGGAAACTAAATAAGTAAAAGCTTAGTGGGGGCTTTTGATAGCTGTACAACTCAGGTAGCCTGCAGGAGTATAGAGTAATTGGAAAAGTGATGGTTGTAGCTCTGCTGAGAAGAGTATGTAAAACATTAGACTGAAATCTATTTAAAAGCAAACATGATTGCTATGGGATTGGTTTTGAGGTGGAGAAGAGGCTGTGTCTTGCTCATATTCAACTAGGTGAACTGCAAACAACACACTTCACTCGTTCAAGAGCTTCAGTTTGCTACCAGAACCTTTAGATGACTTTAGATGGTGTGTGTCAGCATGTATTTGGAAGGGCAGCCGGTGGCACTGAGTGCTTCTGGAGTGAGTCGGAAGGGCAGAACCTGGAAGCACCGGCTTGGTAAAGGATGGGGTTTGCTCTGCCACCGCGCAGTGATGTGTGAACAGACAGAAATACTGCCTCAGACTTGCATTTGTCCAAGTGGATTTTATCCGCTAGCAGACCTGTGGGAAGGTTTAAAGGAGATGGCAAAGGGTTTAAATGGATCAGGAAAGAGCAGATCGTTGTCAGCTGCTTCATCTCCTTCATCCACTCCATCCGGCAGAAGCTGGGGAGTAGCTGCACTTGCAGCTCGTAATTGCAGGTGACTTCTGGTTCCCTGCTCTGGAGGAGCCGAGCTGCGGCCAGCTCCGCTGAGCCACAGGCAAGGAAAAAGAGGTTGCAAAGGGCAAGGAGTGGCTCAGAGGCAGAAAAGTGGGAAAACAGTTAAGTGTGGGGGGGAAAAAGAAAAAAGGAAAGAAGGCCACTAACTTAAGCTGCTGTGCATGTGGTCATTGCATGTGGCCGCACGCTTATTTGGAGTGATGTTTGATGCTGGGACAGGCATTTACAACAGCAGATTAAAAGATTTTTTTGAGTTTGCCTCAGTAGTTGCACTTATCCCTCAGGGCAAAGGCGTATGTGTTTGCTTTGGTTCCTTCCTTTTAAAAGCTCTTCTTGCTCCCTTGTCAGTAAGCTTGCCTAACAAGTTAAACAGATAGTAGGTGGAATGAATTTACGGATGGTTTACTGAGCATCTAAAAAGAGTAACTAGTCATGAGATCATTAGTAATTATACTGGCTTTGCTGAAATAATTCCTTTCCAAGTAACTGCTACCAGCAGGCATAAATCGTTAGATGGAATCCTGGGATTCATATAAGTGTGTATTAGAAAAAGTTAATATTCTAGGGAAAAGATAGGATCAGCTGTCTTTATATGGAAGTTGCAACATTTCATGTGATCCCCTTCACTGTATAGTATAAGCCAAGAAATGTAGTTTTCACACATTTTTAGAAGAAAATTACCCTCACAGATGCTGTACATTAGCTCAGAGAAAGCAACATGATCAGTAGGGCTATAGGAGAGGATTGAGGAGATGTTTAGGGCATGTGATTCTTTTTAACAGTGGTAATGCATTTGTTCATCCTGTTCTGGTATGATTAATCCAAAGCAATACACTATAACAAATGAAACACACAGCAAGGCTAATGTGGGAATTTTAGTTGGAGTAAATCTGTATAGCTCCATTGGCTTTTAGTGAGAAGATGCCAGTTTTCTGCCCTCAAGTATGTATCCAATAATTTCAGAAAAAAAGCAGAGCTCCTCAAAGATGACTATTTTGTGAAGGAAATACATATTCTGTACTAATTTTGGTCTCAAAAGCTGCTACAAAATAGCCATCGAAAGCTGTCCAGCTATTTGTTGAAATATTCCAGCTACTAGTTCAAATAACTTTTGTTTGAAATTATATTATAGTTTACTTAAACTGATAAATGAGTCTTGGCAAGAGGAGGCATTCACGGCTGAGCTCAGACACATGCAGATGGTTCTTGTTTGCAGCAGAGCCACAACCGACAAGGAAAGAATGGAGTGGTGTTTCCTGTGGTTAACACAAAGTATTATGGACATTGAACAGTCTTTCTCAACCTTGTTGGTCAGGAAAAATAATGTGACATAAATATCATACTAACCTGACACTCAGAATGAGACACAATTAGTACTAAAGTTGTCTATTTTGTGATACTACTTCAGAAATTGTCCTTAGTAGTGTTCCTAATTTCTCTATTGGCTTAATGTCTTTTTTTTTTTTTTGTAAGAGCACTTTTAACCCTCTAAACAAAGCCACTTTTCCTTTAAATATGTGAAAAATAGCACTCATTATCATTAGAAGGATTTATGTCCACAGTGAGAACAGAGTTTGTAAATTGTAAAGGTTTACATTTTAGTGTCTTTTCAAAAACAAAAAAAAATTCCCCAATGCAGTGGAAAGTAATAAAAGTTATCACTGTCTCCAGATACAGCTACACTATGAACTGATCTCAGAAAAACTCTAGGAAAAACTTGTACCAGAAAACCCCCTTTTACCAACAGTGTACAAGGCAGTTATTAAAGGATGCCCGCTATTAGGAAGAAGGCTCTGGGCTATTTCACTGGTGGTTCTACAGAAATTTAAGCTAGCTGTGGAAAAATACCTACAAAAAGCATTAGCTGCCACAGGAGCTCTCAGCAGCTCACAGTGGTGCCCTGCCTGGGACAAGGATGCAGTGGGGGAGACAGGGCCGGGGTCATTGTTTCCTTCTGGGGGGTCTGGTGGGGGTGCCTCCCATCCTTCACCCTGCAGGTACCTTTTATGGGCCCCCACGGGGGTTGAAGGGCATGGCCTGGCAATGGCTTAGCACAGAGAGCTCAGATGTGCTATATTTATTATAACCTGTATTTCCTCACTTCTTCACACAGGCCAAGGTCAGTTTTGTCCCTTAAATGCAGGAGCTTCAAAGCAGCTGGTAACAGTCCCTTGAATGATCTATAATCCAATAATGCTAACAGACTAGGGAACACCTCCCTTCAGAAATCTGAAAAAAAAAAATAGCCTTATGCAGCCGTGGTACAAAAATAAGTATAAACCATGCTTAATATATACACAGCCAGATGAGCTGTGTAAACCCACAGCCTTCTTTCCTGGGTGAAAAGAAGGAAGAGGTGCCCCAAAAAGGAGGATCCGGGGTGTGTGTGTGTGGGGGGGGTGGTGGTGGGAATAAAATCAACAGGCTTCAGAGCCATAAAATTATGTACAGCTCTGTAGCAAGTGAGACAGTTTCTTGGCTCTGATCTAGGAAGGGAAGTCTGGAGAAGATCAAGGAGCAATAAACAACATCAGGTTATAAAGGACAAATTCTGCCAGGCAGATTTGATCAAAACTTTAGATCAAATTACACAAGTAGGTGATGAAGTGCTTGCTCTATCTAGGAAAGGATGAAACTGCATTGTAATGAAGGGATTAGTCTTGCAGAAGCTTCTTGCTGAGCTGTGGGATGAACAGGGCAGCTCAGGGAAGGAGTGGGGAACAGCAACATGCAGTACTGGGAGGAGGATCCTGGGATCAGGTTTTGTATAAGGGCTTAGCTGAGGAGAATAAAAGATTCTTCACTGAGGCTGTCAGACACGTAGACTTGGGTCTTCCTTCCCGACTGACTCGCTGGTGTTATGTGCAGAGTCCTGACCTGGACTGAGGGTGATTTCACAAAATGGCATGTGCTGTGTCTCTATAAAGGCAGAAGTGAGCTGCAGAGGTGGTTGAACTCGACAGTGGAATTTATTTGCTCATTCTGCTTGGCAAGTCAGAGAAATAATGTAAATGGGAGAAAGTTTCTGGAAGCTTAAAAACATAGTCAAGATAGGTTTAAAGTGGAAAAATACAAGCTGGCATATTTTTGGGAAATAATTAAAAATGCAGATACTTGATGAAAGAAGACCCTTGAAAAACAGTAGTGCTGGAAAGGACCTGGGGTTGATCATGGGAAGGGAGAGGAACAGGAGCTTGGTGTGCAGCTGAAAAGACATTCCAGCATCTCTGTCACACTGCCTACAGGACTCTGGGTGATCCTGTTCTGAGACAGACACTTTTTCCAAAATTAGCAAGAAAGTAGGATTTAAAAATAAGGATTTTGTATATTTCAAAGTGTTTTTTTAAGAAGTGAGCTGTTGGTAGGATAATGTCAACTGGCTCTGTTAAGAACACTTTTTTTAAAATGAAAAGTTTTGTTTTGGTTTTCTAAGTGATAGCGCCTAGGCTGCAGAATCAAAACATCAGGAATGGAAGAGTTTACGTCCTAAAACTAGGCTGACTCAGGCAACTGGAAATGTAGATGTCTTAAGGCAACTCTCTTTGGTACTGTAGTTGGTGCGTGCCAGTCAAACTTTAGCATGCTTAAGTACGTTGGTTTGAGGAGCTGTGTGGTTAAAGTCTTTAAATTCAGACACTGATCCATAAGCAAACTAAGTACAGAACACTTTCTAAGGTTTTTTTGGTTTTTTTAAAAATAAATTAATCTTATTTCTTTTGGAGAGATATATGGTTTACAGTGTTCAGATGTCTTATGAGGGAAGGGTTTCAGCTAGGTTAAAAAGTAGATTCTTGTGTTTTTGCACCCAAATTGCATACTATATTATTAATGTGAAACAGGCATTAAAATAAAAGCGTGAAGAAGTTAAAAACATCAGAAGCGTCCGCTTACAAGACATTTGTTATTTTAGAGCAATTCTAATTAGCAGACTTGCCCTTCACAGAGAAGAATACGTCCAAAGGGCATGGCTTCAATCCAGCTGTAATTGTGAATGTTTCTTACATTCTGCAATCACAACTGTTGCCATTGGGAAGCAATGAATGTATTCACCGATCAGGGAAGGATTATTTTTCTGAACCCAGTCCTTTAATGAGCACCTCACTATGTAAGTAACTTTACTACCCAGTAAGCAACACAAATTTCCAGGGATCAGGTGCTTAGCAGCAGGAGGCAGGGGTGGTGCTGATCTCCCAGCATCTCTGTGCAGAAAACTGTTCTGCCCCAGTAGTCTCCTAAAGTCCCATTAGGCTTATCAAGCACGTTGTGTCAATGGAATATGGCTAATACCTGTACTTCATTCATAATTTTGATAGTGTTTGGGGAGACTTCCTTCTCAACATGCTGGTATGATTGGTTCACGTTTGAAGTTCGTACTGATGAGGGCTTCTGTCCAGCAGCCTAAAATGAAATATTTGCACCAGTAGCTGCCTGGTGCTCTCCTGAGAGAGTGTAGGGGGATCTTCCTCACAGAGACAGCTCTTGCTAAGCACCCTCATTTGGGAATGAAGAGGGGATAGATAATCTTCCCCCCAGGTTGCTTTCTCACAGGAAAGAATCTGTCTCCTTCCCATGATCTATTTTTGGGAAAAAAAAATGTTCAGCCCAAGCAGGATAATATCTCTGCATTTTCTTGAATTGTCACTTAGAACAGTTTCATCATGTTCTGACATGATGAGCTTTTATGCGTGAGCATGCAGTCTGAGAGCATTTTTAGAGAAACGTTATGCAAACATTGAAGTCAAGGTATAAAACATCTTCAGGCTAGATTTTTAGACACAGCTATAAAAAAAAGTATTTTTTTCTTTTTTGGGGGTTAAAGCAGACTTGAGAAAACAGAAGCAGTAATCTAAGTTTAAAAAATCAAACTGACAACTCTGCAATACAGCAGAGTAGGGGTTATTACATTCTGAGGGAGGCATTCTGACTGCTTTTCCTTTGTACTTGCTGCTGCAAAGAAGGAAGGTGCCCTAAACTATTGACGAAGGATAGTTTTGCTAACCAGTGTGCTGATGCTGGAAATACAATTTTACTCCTGGTGGTGAAGTCATGGATACTCATAACTGTGGAACTGGACCTACTACTGGAAGTACTACCTGAAGTACAGGTACTACTTCAGCACGTTACTATCTTGGAGGAAAGGATTCATGAAAATCCAGCCATGGGGCACCCGGAGGTCTCTTTTGAAACTTTTATATTTGGCAGAAGAAGGTGTTAGAATGACACTTCTGTTGCTAGAGCTGTGCATTTCCCCCAGTTTCAGACGCCCAGATTTTACATTCCTTGTGTGTGCCAAGGCCTCTTGACGTTGTTGGACTCTTGTGCCCCGGGTTATATGATTAGAAAGGGATAAATAACAGGCAAAGCATTCCAGATTGGTGCTTGTGCTCAAACTTAGTTTTGCAAGACTCTTGCACAAAGAAATTAATGATGATGCACTTAGTAAGTACTACATGGAAAACATTTATTGTATTGAGAGGGAGAGGGACAATTCCCATAAGGATGGGAATAATCCTACTCAAGGTAACTGAATGATGCAAACTCCTGCTAAGGCAAGGCCTGTAGGACCTTCTCAAAACGTGAAGGAGATACCTCAGGTTATTATAATGAAATAAAAGAAAATCCCCATGCTTCTCTCTTATTTGAAAATCTCAGTCTGTGTATTGTAGGAAAATGTTTTACAAGTGATTGTCTTTTGAGATGAATGTTTTACATCTGTTATCTAGGGCTGATGGTCTAAATGACGTGAAAGGGAGAAAGAGTAATTCCATCTATCGACTGTGCAGCATTTTATCAGACTTATTGGAACTAAATTCACCATCTGTGCCATTTTGTCAGGGTCAGTAATAGCTTTTCCT